>CM060964.1:7387910-7642910 GCA_030765045.1 Tenodera sinensis
CTCCATAGGCTTCCAGTTTTGTCAATAATATGTCATGGTCAACTAAATCAAAGGCCTTACTCAAGTCCATAAATATACCAACTGTTGTATCATCAGTTTCAATTCCTTCCAGTGTTCCCTTAATGAACGCATAAAAGGCATTTAGTATGGATTTGTTTTTCCGGAAACCATTTTGTTTATCACTAAATACAAACTTTTCCATGAAAGGAGCAATCCTGTTATACATAACCGATTCCATAACTTTAGAAAAACCTGATTGAATGGCAATTGGCCTATAATTATTTATATTGTTTACATCATCTTTTTTGTATACAGGAACAACTTTTGCCAGTTTCATCTTACTAGGAAATATCCCAGTTGACAGGGAGGTATCGCATATTTCCAATAGGGGATTTATTAAACTATTCTTACAAGACTTAATTACACACTCAGGTATCTCATCATATCCTGCTGAAAAGCTATCCTTTTTTGAGTTAATTATTTTACTTAATTCATCTTTAGTGACTGGCTTAAGAAAAATAGTTTTTTCATTTCTGTTTAGTTTAGTGCATATTTTACTGTTATTTGGCTGTGTAATTGTTACTTTATCTGCAATGCTAATGAAATGGTTATTGAAAATGTTGGCAACTTCTACTGGATTATCAACTATGACATTAGAAATCTTTAGCGAGACTTTTTTACTGTTATGACAGGCTTTACTACTGGCAGTTTCTTTTTTTATTATATTCCATATTGTCTTATTTTTATTGGTTGAATTATTGATGCATGCATCAATATGCAGTTTTTTTGCAGCCTTTATTACTTTACCAAAAATTTGCTTGTATTCTTTTAGATATTTTGTAAACTGTTCAGTTTTGTTAGTTTTACTTAGTTCTATGAGATAACGTTTCCTATTGCTCAAGACTATAATTCCTTTAGTAATCCAATTTTTCCTTACACTCACCTTGCTATTTTTTATTGCCCTATATGGAAAGGCTGTATTAAAGTGATGCATAAATGAGGTCATAAAGTTGTTGTATTTCAGGTCCACTGTGGGTACCTTGTATACATCAGACCAATCCTCATTGTTTATTAGAGCATTAAAGTAAAACATATTATCTTTTGAGAATATACGTTTATATTGTACTTCAGTCTTGGGCTTATAGCTAATGTTTGATGTATTTGCTAGTCTTAGTATTATAGCATTATGATCAGAATACCCTGCATTAATGTTACTAAGGATGCTTTGTCAAATAACATGACATCAATTAATGTACTGCAATTTTCCATTTCTCTGGTGGGACTTCCTATGGCATTTTCAAGATTAAATGAGGTTAATAGGTTTTTTAGTTTTTGTAAGGGTACACTGTTTTGTTGAAAATCTATGTTGAAGTCACCACATATTAGGATCTTTTTTGCATGCTTTTTTACAATAGAAATCATGTTTTCTAATTTATCCAGAAAGGCCTTATAGTCTCTGTTAGGTGACCGGTATACACAAGCAATAAGTAGTTTTAAATCACCAATTTCTACTAAAATGTGTTCAAACACTTTCTCTTCATTTAAGATAGAGGTAATGCTATGCCTTTTATATTTAACGCCCTTTTTATTTCAATCATAGTGCCCCCATGAATATATCTCTCCCTACAATATATGTCTCCTACTACAAAATTTGTGAGAATGACTGACCGTACACTCATATAGTTATTTTTGAGCCAATGTTCTGTGAAGCAGCAGACATGTACGTTTTCCAGACTATTTAAAAATATTTCTACTTCTAGGACCTTATTACTAAGGCACTGAATATTATGATACAATATATTAAGTTCACCTTTGTTTGCTATGGATGAAAAATGATTATCACAATGCTCAGGTGTTACAATGTTTTTAGCTTCCTGAAGTACTGCATCCACCACATTGTTCAGTAATTTCCCTGTCCTTGACATTTGCTGATGCCCTCACATAGGAACCTCCCAAATTTGTTTGATCCTCTTCTGTTGAGATGAATTCCATCGCTGGCCAGATCCATATCCCTTATGCACCAGTTACCGTCTAGTAGTACACACTTTCGAGTATAGCACAACCAGTCAAGCTCTGCATTAATTCTTCTCACTTTTTGTCTGGTCACATCACGTCTGCATAGTATTCCACTGATCACTATTTTGGTATCTGGGCTTTGCGCATTAATTTCACTGATTATGTCCATGGTGTCGCCCATAATTTCCTCAGCCATTATTCCTCTTAGGATGTCATTAGTTCCCACATGAACAGCTACCACGTCTGGCTTTATTTCATTTATTTTCGCATTTTGTATTTCACGGCCCAGTTCTTCCACGCGTATCCCCGGGTAGCAGCGCACGTCATAGCCGGCGTCTCTGCATACATTTCCGGCAAATTTCAGGAACGAGTCCCCGAACACCATAACCTTTGTTCGATTATTTGTTTCACCGTTGTCTATCCCTTCTTGTACTCGATGTCTCATCTGTTGTTTTTTACGTTTCCATTCTCTTCAGCCAGCACACTGAATCGGTTCGTGGTTCTTACTGAATTATCACACTGATAACCTGATGATCCTATCGTTTTGTTGGTTTTCCATCTTGAGATTGTGGCGTATGTTTCGTTTTCATGTTGATTTTCTTGGCTTAGCTTTATATTCTGTTGCTTTAGTGATGCTATTTCTTCCTGTGCTTGTTTTCTTTCTTGTTTCAATAACATAATTTCATCATATGCTTTCTTTAGGTCTCTATTTAGCATATCCACAATTGTCTGAAGTGACGCTATCCTCTCAGACTCGTGTGATGCAATGTGCGCTGATCGCGTCATGAATTTACTTTCATTTTTCTCCGCCGTAAGGTTCCCGATAACGTTGCCTTCATTTACACGTCCTCTTACCTCGTTAATTGATTCATCACTCACTCCTTTTAGTACTTTCACATTGTTATTACCCCTATACTCATACAATTTACGAGCGTTACTCCGCGTTAACACATTACATGCCGTCAACTATCAATGGGAAATGACCACTGTTGGAGCTTAAGTTAAGAACTTTAAACTTCCAAGAACACATTCCAAATTGATCGGCCATAAAATATAATCAATTACACTTTGACCATTCTTGTTTATAAAAGTAAATTCTCCATTAATATCCTCACTGTATTTCCCATTTAAGATACTCAACGAATTATGTTCACAGAATTCAATAAACTTCTCACTAGCACTGTCCGTGACTTTATCCTTACTTTTCCTCCCCACTTCTCCTTTACTCATTATTTCATCACTTATCCAGTAATTTTTTATTTCCACATCTCTTTCTCTTAATCTAATATTAAAGCCCCCATTAATATGAGCTCTGAATTTACGTACTTCTCCTTTAACTTTTCACAATCTTCTTCCACTTGATTAAATAGGTTAGGGTTGTGAAACTGCGAGGATACAGGTGGATTGTACACTTTTCCCAAGCAAATTATACAATCATCTAAACATTTTTCTTCAAATATTATCCAACAAGTGCTTTATTGTCTGGACCTCATTTCTTTTATCCCTTTACTTAGAGATTTCCTTATAAAACACCCTATACCACCAGACATTCTCCCTTTGACCGCTGTCTTTTGTCCCTTTGCACTCATGTATATAAAATCTTTCACCGCAAGGTCATCTTCCTCTAGCCATATCTCAACCATTCCCAAATAATCTAACTTGCTCAGTAAGTGATTTAGATTTCCCGTGTACATTTTACTTTTCAGCCCCTCGCAGTTCCAGAATCCCAACCTTCTGCTGCTTCCCATTCCCTATTGTGAATCTGCTCTAAACCTGAACTTATCAAAAACATCCCTCCTCCTAAGTTCATATCCCCTCCTTGCCATTTTGTTTTTATCTACCACGAGAATACTTCCATGTTCCGAAGACACCACACTATCAAATATTTCCTCTCCCTCCCACACACTCTCCTCACTGCTTCGTAACCACGCCTTCTTCCCCTTCTCCGCTAATCTGCGGCACTCTTCTAACTCCACCTTCCTTGGTGACAGGATCTTTCTTCCACCTGTTCTTGCGTCATCACTCATTGTCTTCGTCACCGACCTTGTTGACACTACTCCTTCCATACCGGCACATGCTGCTGCAGCAGCAGCTGATTCTCTAGGTGACATCACTCCAGCCCCAGACGTCAAAGCGTGGTTCCACACAACCTTGTGTCTCGTATCGCGTGAATCATCTCCAGAGGCCCCTGATTGAATTTTTTGTCCATGTTGCAATGTTATTTCCTTTCTCGTCTGCTCCCTTCCCCATATATCTACTTTCCCTTCAGTGGTTACATTTGCTCCTTCTACCCAAAGTTGTAAACTTCTGATATAAGCTTGTTTTCCGTCTGCTGTCGCTTCCATCATTTTTCGTAATAAATTTCCCCTTATCTCCCTTTGAGCTGGTGTCAAATCCTTGTTAGTATACATGTCGGAGACATTCAGCATCTTTGCTTTCCCTAAAATTTCATACATTAGCTGTGATGTTGCAAACTGAGCCACAATCAGTCTTTTTCTGATATTCCTCCCTACTTGGTATGCATCCACTACCTCCCAACCTTTCATCTCAATTCCCAGGTTTCGGATAAGAACTTGTTTAAGCTCTTCTGCTGGCCAAACTCCTCTCCTCTTGTATCCCTATAAAGAGCGAGTTAAACTTCTGCCTCCTCTCATCCAATCTTCCCATTTCAAATTTGACTGCATTCACCTCTCTTCTTATTCCTTTGATTTCTTCTCTCATGTCCTCTTTTATTTCCCTGGCCACCTTGTTTAAGCTATCGTTTATCCGTTGCTCCATTCCGTCCATTCATCCTATTTTTTCCATGAGCTTTTCCAACAATACCTGGATGTCGTCCGGTCCAGGATTCAATTCCACTCCTCCTATCATTAAAAGTATCATAATGACACTCACAGCTAGTACATAATTTATCTCCATACCACTTCCAGGGTTTCTTTTTTTAAGTTCCGCCTGCCTATAAAGTCCAATCCTTGCCCTACATACATTGCCAGATCCACTCCCATAGCTACTTCCCTCACTCTTCCTCTCACTTCCGGAGCTTACACCAAACACGTCCGTTCCCTTCTGCTGCTTATTCAACTTTCTTTAATCAAAATACTGCTCCATAGCAATGAGTTTAGTATTTCAATAGCTCGTTTTCCTTTGCAAATTTGTATATTTATTTCTAATTCTGATTATCCATCTGCCTGTAATGTTGTTGTTGTTGTTAGCTAATGCTGGATTTCTGACAATGAAGCCATTAATCCTCTTGCTCTCCAATATTTTTCACTGATGGATGGGGCACTAGAAGTGGCCGGGCATATTTGAAGGTGGTCTCGATCCATTTCCTCTTGCAGATCACATAGAGGACAGAGTGGTGAAGAATATATCCCAATTCTGTTTAAATGTTTTGCCAGACAATCATGTCCTGTAATCAACCTGAAGGTTGCAACTGCTGTTTTTCGAGGATACTCAGGAATCACTGTTTGTCTGTAATGTTGACCCTAAATATTTAAAAATTTCAATCTTAATTTTATGACCCCCAATTTCAATTTCATTACCACCTACAGTCATATATTCTGTCTGTACTCAAATTTAATTTTAATCCCCACTTCCTGTGTTCTTCTTGGAGTTTCCTGGACATACGAGGGGTGTCTCAAAAGTAAGTAACACTATTTTTTTAAATTCATGCGGTAGGCGGGAAAGATCCAAAAGTCCCAGGGAATATAGGTAGCAGCACTGTAAAATACCTAGGCACCTACGTTTACTGCTTGGACATTAAAATGGCAGTAGCAATGGAGACTCCACTTCCTCCTACCACCGATTGTGAAGTTCAACAGTAATCCATTTTTCACATGAGAAAATAAAAATGTGACTGAAATTCATCGCGAGTTGTGTAGTGTTTATGGAAAAGATGTTATGTCAAGACCAATGGTTTCTCGTTGGTGCCAATCGATCACTGAATGGAGACTAACATTACACAATGGTCAACGAAGTGGCCGACCCTTGAATTCCTGCACTCTGGATATTGTTGATGAGGTTTGAGGAACCCTTGGTGCCTTACACTTGATGCAGCTTTGTTTAAACTTCCTCTTTATATTGAAATAAGCTGTGCATCACTTCACAGGCTAACTTTCGAGGATGTGTCTATCAAAAGTGTGTGCAAGATGGGCTCCTCACATGCTTTCAGAACAACACAAGGTGCAGAGAGTTGACACTGCATTGCAATTTTTTGAGGATGAGGGAGATGGTTTGTTCGACTGAATAGTGACTGGAGACGAAACATAGATCCATCGCTGGAACCCCGAATCCAAAGACAAAGTATGGTGTGGAAACAAAAGGATGAAGCAACATCAAAAAAGGCAAAAGTTATTGCATTGGCTGGCAAGGTCATGGCAACAAAGTTCTGGGATTCGAAGGGAGTACTGTTGATTATCTGCCCTATGGGACCACGATGACAGCTGCTTGCTATTGTGAGGTACAGAGAAAACTCAGAAGGGTGACTCAGAACAAAAGGGGAAGAAAGTTGAGCAAAACAGTATTTCTGTTCCACGGTAATGCTCGCCCATGCGGTACTCATGAAACTCAAGCCCTGTTTGAGCAGTTTCAAATGGATGTTTTTGGTCATCCACCTTATTCACCTGTCTTTGCACTGAGTGATTACCATCTTTTTCCACAGCTGCAGCAACATCTCGAGGGAAGGCGCGTGCTTCGTAAATGATGAGTTAAAACAAGAAGTGGACAGATGGCTAGCCAGTTTGGTGGGAGAATGGGTTAAAAAAACTGTTATCACAGTATCCAAAATGTATTGATGTTCAAGGAAATTATGTAGAAAAATTGGTGCTGAATGTAGCTTTCAAAATACACCCTTTCTAAAATATTTAAATGTTTTGTTATTTTTTAAAAAAAAATAATGTAACTTACTTTTGAGACACCCATATAACAAACATCTCAGAAAAGGTTGAAAAGAAATTGCAAATCCTGAAAAGGTTAGCTGGTGCTAAATGGGGCTGCTCAAGGAGAGTCCTTAACACAACATACAAAATGTATATTAAACCAAACCTCTTGTACTGTTCTGAAGCTTTAATAACAGCAGCAAATGCTAACATCAATAAACTTGAACAAATACAAAATCAGGCTCTTCGCCTAATCACTGGAGCAGTTAAATCCACACCTATTGATGCCATGCTTGCCTTAACACAGACCCCATCAATAACAACAAAAATAGAAGAACAAGCATTGCTCCAACACGAGAAAATGTTACGACTGCCAAACTCTAAATGGACAGAAGAGAACCTCCCCCATTCAATCCTTAAAACTCATAGTACTTTCCTAGAAAAGGTAACACAGATTAAATCTAAATTGAACATTCCTAACACCAGAGAAAATCTACTTATAAGAGAAAATCCATTGGAATTATTGCAACCTACCTTCAATTTGGAATTAATAGAGGAAATAAGTAAATCAGACACACCAAAAGAAATACAAAAACTTCTAGCTCTGGAAACAATCAATACTAGGTATCCCACAGAAGAATGGCTGCACATATATACTGATGGATCCTCGAAGGAAAACCTTACTGGAGCTGGAGTTACGTGTTCACATTTTTCCTTTTATCATTCTGTTGGCAGAGACACAACAAATTATGATGGAGAAATAGAGGCTATATACATTGCTCTCCGACAATTATTAAATCTTCCCTTAAATAAATTTAACAAGGCAGTAATTCTTTCAGATTCTAAAGCTGCAATTCAGGGAATATGTTCAAATACTACAAAGAAGTCAACAAAAATTAGAGAATGCTACAAAATGTTAACACAACTCCAAAAAGTTAATAAGACTGTTCATCTCCAATGGATTCCAGCACACTGTGGAGTCATGGGGAACGAAGCTGCAGACTCACTTGCAAAGAAAGGCACAACAATAAAACAAAAGTCTAAATTCAATTTCTCATATTCCTCAATAAAACGCTTGATCATAAAAAATTTTTGTCATTCATATCTACAAGAAATAGAAACAAATGCCAAAGATAAAAAATGGATTACACTACTTTCCAATCCAGATATAATCCCCCAGAGACCAAGGAAAACAGCTGTTGCAGCCTTCCGACTATTGACTAATCATGACTGCTTGGCAAGTCATCTCTACAGAATAGGTATCTCAGCCTCACCAATATGTGTCCTGTGTAACGATCCAGCAGAAATGAACGAAGACCACTTGAAGACCTGCGAAGCATTAAGATCAGAAGAAACTACAGTTCAAAAGTATTGGAAAGCACGAATGCTAATGGCTTCATTGCCAGATCCAAGGCACTAGAAAACAACAACAACTTTTGAGACACCTTTAGTATAATCTACATCTTCGTTATCTTAAGCAACTAGCACATGCTCATCTGCAAGCAGTAGATTACATTGTGAAAAACTGAAGGAATATAATTCTAAAGCCTTTAACAAATCTTAGAGTCTATAAGCTTCATTTATCTTAATATCTGCTGAAGAACTTTTGATACATATTTAGATAAGTGAAGCTTATAGTCTCTAAGATTTGTTAAAACCTTTAGTAGATTAGATATAAACATATTATCTGTTAGAGAAGTAGAACTGGAACTTAAAAATTCAATGCCACAACTGGGATTTGAACCACAGACCTTCCGCTTACCGGGCGGACGTTCTAACCACTGAGCTATTGTGACAAACTGCCTGAATGGCATTAAATTCTCAAACCAGTTCGTATTTCTCCTGGTAAACCACAAAGGCAGTCTCACATCAGAGACAAATTACCCCAATGGTGACTTACTATTGTAAGTACTTTATATCCCAGGATTAAATAACCTTCAGATGGTAATTATTATTTATTTATTTATGCCAACAAACTTACTGTTGGTGGTTTTAAACACACAAGCCGTGTGTGGGCAAAGTTTAAGAGGTAGAACTGGAACTTTAAAAATTCAATGCCAAAACTGGGATTTGGTAAGCGGAAGGTCTGTAGTTCAAATCCCAGTTGTGGCATAACATTGTTGCATCATTATGCACACAGAAACTTGCATATAACCATTGTACCATCACTGCTTTATATAGTCGGTTGGTTGCACACTGGTCTACTGATCCCAAGGTCGCAGGTTCAAATCCGGCCCACACCGATGGTTTTTAAATGTGCTTAAAAACTACAGCTCCATGTCAGCAGATTTACTGGCATGTAAAAGATCTCCTGCGGTACAAACTTCTGGCACACCGGCGATGCTGATGTGATCCTGGCAATTGACAGTGTCGTTAAATAACAATAATTTAATTTAAACTGCTTTATACAAATTCAGAGTCGTCTTTGGATTTACATAGGCAGTATTAGGCTCTTGTCTGTCTCTGTTGCAGGCTAAGAGATTGCATCTTTGCACCTTGCCACTTCTCATCCTGCACTTGTTTGCTACATTGTTGTGCCTTCCTTTCACTGTATAGATAGATAGATACCTTATTTCACTGCTTAGAGCATGGCCCGGTGGCAGCGCTGTCAATATAATATACAATTCCTTACAACATATATACAATTCCTTTCATGCACTATGGTAACTATACAGGATTTCTTTTTAACCTCTCTTTGAAATTATTTACATTTGGAGGCAAAGTCTCCAGTAACTCTGCAGTCAAATTGTTCCAGTCATTAATTGTTCTATTGGTAAAGGAAAATTTACCTATATCAGTTTTCTGTTCCCTATTTCTTATTTTTTTTAGAGTGATCATTCCTTCCCCTATATGATGGTGTCAACAACCGCTTTGTTATATCTTTCCATGCAGGTTCCCCCTTATATGCTCTAAAAATTGCACATAGCCTTGCCCGTTTTCTACGTTTCTCCAATGATTCCCAGGAGGTAGCAGTGCCTGTAGGGTTTTCAAATCGCTTTCCTCTATCAACAAATTTACATGTTTACATGTTCCCCTCATTCCAATCTTTCATTTATTATTACACCTAGATATCTAGTGCTACTTACCCTGGGTATTCTCTTGTTATCTAATTTATACATCACATTTTCTTCTGTTCTTGTCCTTGAAAATATAATTGTTTTACATTTACTTGGATTTATCTCCATTTGATTGGATTGCGCCCAGAGTTGAATTTTGTTTAAATCTTCTTGTAAGTTATTAACGTCACCTTCGGTCTTGATATTTCTATAGATTATACAATCATCCGCAAATAGCCGAATTTGTGATGTTATCCCTTTCCATAAATCATTTACATATGCTAAGAAAAGCAACGGCCCGATCACGCTACCCTGGGGGACACCTGAGGTTACTTCGGTAGGTGACAATAGTCTATTTCCCACCCGCACTCTTTGGGTTCGTCTGCTCAAGAATTCCCGAATCCAAATAATCGCTCTGTTGTCTATTTGTATAACAACTTGGCACTATGATTTGAACCTTAGGAGAACCATACATCATAAGCCTACTGTTGCTCGTACCTTCTTCTAACACATTCATATGTACATAAACATTTTGTAAGTCATGGTTCCCTATATTCCAAAATTCAGAAAGTAGTTCCTTTCATGCAGCTGCAGGTACATTATCAAAACACAATCACAATTTTAAACTTGTGATGTTGGCACTTTCACAAAATCTTTAAGGATCTTATAAGCTTACCCACAATTTTGCTTTCTCTTTTCAACCTCTTTGTGCCAGTTTTCTCGATTATACTTCCTTTAACGATAATTTCTACTAATTTTCACATTTTCATCCATATTTTCTTCTTCTAGTTCTGCCATTGTGTATGTTTATATCCTTGACAGTGCGTATCAACATATGCACAATTCAAGCACAAAGGTTTGTGGTGAAAGTGCAAAAAATTCATAGAATGCCTGATTACCATCCTGACGTAACTTTATTCTAATAAATGAAACTATGTCAGTATAAATATAAAATATTAACTATCGTTTCACTTACAACATTTGAATTTCTGTTGGTTGTCCTGCTTATGCACTAGTTACCAAGTGCTCCACTAGATGGTAGGCACATGACAAGAACTGTTTTTGATATTATACAACAAGCAGAACATAAAAAAGAAAGAAAGAAAGAAAGATTAATATATTTTATGTTTCAAAGAGACCTGCATTTTTTCAGATATTAAGCTTATTGTTTATCTGTTATACAAAATTATGTAAAATTCCTTTCAAATGGAAAAGACCAACTATTCCCAAAAAATTCAAAATACTCATTTAATTCATTATGTAAGCATCTTCAGTTTCATATTTTAATTCAACTGTTAAGATCCATTTATGGGGAGTTAAAAGTAGCCTCGGATGGGGAAAATGTTTGAATGTGTCACATTTGGTAATTGTTTAGACATACCCATGGGTTTCCTGTCATATCTCAACAACCTTTTGGATGGAACGCAACATTTCGCCTTATCTATTACAGGTGCAGACAAAGCAAAAACATGTTTATTTATGTCTTAGTAAAATTCAACTCATGTGATTTAAAAATGTGGGTAATAAAATACAATAAACTGTGTTCTGCTTTAGTATACAGTCACCACAATGGAAATCTTTACAAGGTAATAAAAACATGGTTTCATTTTTAACTTCTCCGTACAATTAGTACTTGGCAATACTTCCCCTAACTTTTATCACTTTCAGGAGTCTCCTAGGCATAGACTCTGCTAGATATTCAAAATATTTTTTGTCCATTTCCACCCAAAACTTCAACACTTCCTGTAGCTCCGTAAGATTTCATGGTTGCAGCTCTTCTATTTTATTTTTCATTTGATTTCAAGCATTTCCTATCGGATTTAGGTGAGGAGAGTTACCAGGCCATTCACGTACAGGTATATTATTATCTGAACCATCTTTGTCCTATGTGCAGGGGCACCATCATGCATGAAGTACTGACACTGGTGAATCGGCCAAAATGTGACCAAATCCTGTTGTAACACTTCTTAATAGTTACTTCCCTTCATTGTGACATTCTTTGGGAGAAAGTACAAGCCACCTCTACCATAATTACCACTAAAAGCACCCATACCATCACGCTTTCTGGATGTTTAACAGTTTTGGCAGTAAACTTTGGATCATACCGTGACACATTTTTTGGCCTCCTCACCATTTTGGACTTTCCTCTGACCAGTTTCATAGTGCTTTCTTTCATCAGAAAACATTACTTTGTGCCAGTCCTCTGATGTCCAGTGCTGATGCGTCTTGCAAAAATTTACCCTTTTCTTCTTCATAGCTTCAGTCAGAAGAGGCTTCTTGACTGCACACCGACTTGATAAACCTAAGTCTTTTTGAAGTCAATGCTGAATGGTCCTTATTGCAACATTGTTCAGAAGGTCTGGGTGTTTCTTCTTTAACCCTGCCGCTGTAATCCATGGATCAGCCATCACTTCACGTTTTAGCAGGTTATCAGTTCTTGTTGAAGTCTTTCTTTTACCACCTGAGCCCATTTTTCGTATTGGTGTGGCGCCAGGTGGAAAAGATGCTGCTGCTGTTTTTAGGTTACAAATAGCTTGTCTTGAAACCTTTAGATCGGTGGCTACACAAATTACAGAGGTACCTGCTTCCAGTAGAGTCAAAGCATGAGTCTTCTTCTCAGAAGTGAGCTTCTTGCATCCCATTATTTGTATTATAATCAGCTTTAAAAATGGCACTCAGGTTAAAAATTTAATGACGACGACAAACTGGAAACAGAACACTCTGTACAAATACCAGAGACTGACTGAGTCCTGGCCTGCTAATAGAAGCAAGCTGCTCCTGTGAACTCAAGAATCACGCGGTTTGCAGCTCCACCTGCTTCTTTGTATAGTGGCGGGAGAAGAGCAAACTGAGCACATTGTCTACGTATATATTTTCCTTGCGTTAACAATGTAAAGATTTCAATTGTGGTGACTGTAGTAAAAGAAACATTTATAACTTCAAAACTATGAATGCAAATGTTGATAACATTTGAAAGAGGAAGTTGGGAAGTTTTAATCCAATGTCATGCAATGGGGCACCACCACCCTATGCCAATGTAGTACATATATCACATGGCCTCCCAGATCACCAGATCTGACACCACCTCACTTGTTCAGGATCAGGTCTACAGAACACCAGGACGTGATTTGGCCCACTTACGACAACCAATGTAAGCTGCTGGGGACAATGTTACATCACAGATGCTTCATAACACATGGGTCAAAGTTAAATACCAGTTGGATATTTCCCATACCAATAATGGAAGTCATGTTCAGGTTTATGAACCATAAGGTAAAAAAAATCTGAGTTTTCCTTATTTGTAGCAAGTGGTTTCATCTCTAGATTTGCATTAGTTCACAAGTTGTAGCTATTTCTTCTGTTATACCTATAAGTGGAACAGGGTATTTTATTACTGCTTTGAATTGTTATTCCTGTTCTGATATTGCAAGATGTGCACTTGTTATTAAAACAGTTGAGAGATTAATTTCTTAAGGAATAATTAGTAGTTGAATGATATCAGTTCTTACTTTAGAGGACAGAGATCCACGTTCCATCTTCTCAAATCCCAGTGCTAAGACACAATCTGCATTTCCTGATTCCAGTATTTGTTTAGCCATGAGAAGTGCTGTGGATCCTGTTGAGCAGTTGTTATTCACATTGTACACTGGAAGACCTGTCATTCCAAGCTGATATATTGCCCGCTGCCCACACGTTGAATCACCTGAAGAAAAACACATGTCCACTACACAAACAATCCATACCCATATGGCATACTAACAATTTTACCAGAGTTTTTCTGTACAATTAAAAAGAAATGGTTATGGTATATGGGAAACAAAACATAAGAAAATCTGTGAAACTTAGTGCAATGCTTAAAGCTAAAACAACGAAGTTAATGACATGGTAAGGGCTACTTGTGATTTCTTCACCAGTTGTAGAAATCCCCCTCCCTTGTTCTCCTACATCATCCATGTCTATATAACAACACGGCTCCTCCAACAAATGCACTATGTTGTGCTGTTTACTCCATGAGGATTTGGGGCCAGCTGGAACAGTTGGGAGCCTAGTATAATAAACATAATTGTTCACATTCTGTAGAGAGAGGAGTACAAACTTGTCTTGAGAGGTCTACCAAGGGACATCAGCTTAAATTTGTAGGGGCAGTTTCAATTCCTATCTGCTTATTAGTACGAGTTTGTTCCTTTCCAACCTCTAATTCTAGCAGGCACTGCTTGATATATAACATGTTCATATTCTGATTTATTTAAAATGTAAAAAAAAAAGTTTACATCATTTGTCAACAGAACATACAATACATAACATTTAAAAAATTGTATTTACAGGGGAGGTATTACTAAACATATGCACTCCATGCATTTATTTCCAAGAGATTGCTTAATCTACTTCAAAATAATCTTGCTTATTGTAGTGTTGCACTCATGTACATGAACTTCTTTCAAGTTTATCGTTCCTGGTGACACATTTAACACATTCATATATGCACAAACAGGGGAGAGTTCATAAATTGTTCTAATTGTGTTTCTATGGGAATGTTTTCTTCATATTGTGACTTTGGTGGGTGTAAAGTAAAGAAGACAGATGTAGTCGAGATAAAGAAACACTTTTATTTCCGTAAACAGTAACTTTTTACACTCGTTGCAACAGCAAGAAAGTCTTTACCGATTCACCAACAGCACAGCTCCGAATTCGTAACACAAGAACTGTCCCTTCTCACACTTTACCGCTATTTATATCTCCCAGGCACTGTTCTGGAAACTTCAGGAAAGTTCAGTTATTATTGCGGTCAAATACAAAGCAGATATTTCCAGAAGTCTCTATCCCTTTCTCTCTTTCGGCAAGCGCACAACAATGCGGCCATTCTCTGTCTCTTCCCTTTGGCTCCTTTGCGGTAGTGCCGACAATAATGTGATGGGCAACACTGCTCCCTCCTCAAGGCTGGTCGTCCCGAACAGCACCATCGTAACGGGCCAGACGATCCAGGTGTACCACTAACATCTTCCCTCGGGGCACCTTCTCGGTGCGGTAGACTACGTCGTTAATCCTCTTTACCACTCGGTACGGTCCTTGTCACGGTTGTTGAAGTTTTGGGCAGCGTCCCTTGGTCCGGGTAGGGCGGTACAACCAGACCATGTCACCTTGCTGGAATCCATGGCTGTTGGCTTGCCTGTCGTACCGGGTCTTCATGCGGTCGCTCGCCATCTGGATGTTCTGACGAGCCATCTCGTGCATGTCGTGGAGATGGTCTACTAGATTCTCCGCATACTCGGTTGCCAGCTGTTTCGCTTCCGGGGGGCTCCCAAAAGCCAGGTCACAAGGGAGGCATAGCTCTCGGCCAAACATTAGGCTTGCTGGTGTCATCCCGGTGGTGTCGTGTGTCGACGAACGGTAGGCCAGCAAGAACAGTGGTACCTTGAGGTCCCAGTCTCGCTGATGGCTGGCCACGACCTTCCTCAGGTGCTCCTCTAGGGTCTTGATGTATCTCTCGACCATGCCGTCCGACTGTGGATGTAGGGGTGTTGTGCGGGTCTTGTTCACCCCAAGTCTTTCCAATACCTCCTTCATTAGATGCGACTCAAAATTGGTGCCCTGGTCGCTGTGGAGCTCTAACGGGACCCCAAAACGGCAGAACAGCTGTTCCACGAGGCAGTCTGTAATCATCTTCGCCTCTTGGTTCGGGATGGCATACACCTCCGGCCACTTGGTGAAGTAGTCCACAGCTACCATCAGGTACTTGTTGCCTCGATCGGACACTGGGAATGGTCCAGCTATGTCGACGGCGATGCGTTCGAAGGGCGCTCCGACGTTGTACTCCTGCATGCGACCCCGGCTCCTAGTCTGGGGGCCGCGACTCGCCGCGCACACGTGACACTGACGGCACCAGTTCTCAGCGTCTGCTCAGAGCCTCAGCCAGTAGTAGCGCTGTCGGAGTTTGTCGATCGTCCGGTTTGCTCCTAGGTGTCCACCCGAGGTACCGGCGTGCACTTCCTCCAAGACTTCCGGGACCTTACCTCGGGGAAGTACCAACTGCTCTTTCTGCGTCTTCCCATCAGGTGATTCCAATACCCGGAACAGCACGCCCTCTTTGGTCTTCAACGAGTCCCATTGGGCCCAGTACGACTTGTATGTAGCGCTTCTGGGTGCGATGTCCTCCCAGGTTGTTCTCGTCCCTGCCTGCACTTCTCTCAAGAGTGGCCCCAAGTCGGCGTCCACCAGCTGCTCCCTCCTCAGGCCCGCGCTATCCCATCCATCCGCAGGCACTGCCGTGACCACTCTGACAGCTGCGGTACGCTCCTTCTCTTCCACTCTTGCGCATTGGCCGCATTCTTCTGGGCAGGGTCTTCGGGACATGGTGTCTGCGTTGCCGTGGCTCTTCCCTCTGCGATGTTCGGAGGTGAAGTCGTACTCCTGCAACCTCTGGACCCAACGGGCTGTCTGGCCCTCCAGGTTTCTAAAGCTAAGTAGCCAGGTTAGGGCGGAGTGGTCTGTCCTCAGGTGGAATGGCTGACCGTACAGGTACTTGTGGAAGTGCTCCAAGGTCTTCACTACCGCCAGTAGCTCTCGTCGGGTGACACAGTTCTTCTCTGCCTTGGACAATGTCTTGCTGTAGTAGGCTATCACCCGCTCGTGGCCGTTCTGGACTTGGGATAGGACGCCTCCAATGCAATGGTCGCTGGCGTCGGTGTCCACAATGAAGGCGTCGCCTGGTTGTGGGAATCCCAAAATAGGAGCATTGCAGAGCGTCCTCTTCAGCTGCCGGAAAGCGCCTTCGGCGTCCTCCGTCCACACATAAGGTCGATGTTCTTCTGTCAGGCGAGTGAGGGGTTTGACGATGCTGGAGAAACCCTTTATGAAGCGGCGGTAATAACTGCACAATCCAAGGAAACTGCGCAGTTCTCGCTTATCCTTTGGGCGAGGCCAATCTCTCCGGATCCGTGGCCACTCCGGTTGGTGAGACTATGTGGCCCAAGTAGTTGACTTCCCTGCGGAAGAGCTGGCACTTCTTGGCGTTCAGCTTCAAGCCGGTCGCCTGCAGTCTCTGTAGCACCTTGCTCAGTTTGTCAAGATGGTCTTCGAATGTCTTGCCGACGATGATGATGTCATCCAGGTATAACAGGCAGGCGTCATAAGTCAATCCTCTCATTACTGACCCCATGAGGCGTTGGAAGGTAGCTGGTGCGTCGCAGAGACCAAAGGGCACAACTGTGAACTGCCAAAGCCCTTGGCCTGTCGAGAATGCGGTCTTCTCCTTGTCTCTCGGGTCTAGAGCCACCTGCCAGTAACCCGATTTCAGGTCCAGGGTTGAGAACCACTGCGCACCAGCAAGCGTGTCCAGGGTGTCGTCAATTCGGGGTAAGGGGAAGCAGTCCTCTCTGGTGACAGCGTTCAGCTTCCTGTAATCTACGCAGAAGCGTAGCTCGCCATTCTTCTTCTTCTTCACCAGAACTACAGAGGAACACCAAGGACTGTCAGACTCTTCGATCACTCCCTTGGTTCTCATGTCCTCCAGCATGTCTCGTACCACCGCTTGTTTAGCCAACGGAACGCGTCTAGGTGGTTGCCGACTAGGCCGGGCATCTCCGGTGTCGATGTGGTGAAGCAATCGGTCCGTGCGGCCGTAATCGCTGCTGCCTTGGCTGAAGACGCGCTGAAATCGTCTCAGCAGTTGTTGGACCTTCTCTCTCTGTTCAGCGGTCAGGTGGTCGGCCGCCCTCTCCAGTAAGCCTTCCAGCCGGGGCCCCAGGTGTTGCGTCGGCACCGGCTCCTGGGTCTTGTCTATTGGTGTTACGCTGACCACGGGTTCGCACGCCCCCAACTCCGTCCCGGCCTGGACGTCGTGATCGGTGTCTGTTGGGTTGAGCAGTCTCACCGGCACCTCCTCTCGGCACGGCAACAATGTCCCGGCTACACAGAGCCCGTGCACATGCGTCTTCCGGTCCAGCAGCATGTTCTTCTTGCGCTGGCCTTCCAGTCGCGCCGTCACTACCATCTCGCTTCTCGCGGGGACAACTACGTCTTCCCTGAAAATGACCCTGCAGATTCCAAGGCGTTCTTCGGGGTGCCGGAGCATTACTTCCTCTCCCTTAAGCCGCAGAACCTTCTTGCCGATGTCGACCGTCGCCTCGTGGCTCCTGAGGGCATCCAGCCCCAGTATCACCTCCTCAGTCACCTCCGCGACGAACACCCACAAACGCAAGACACTTCGCCCCAAGGTCAACTGCAGCAGGGCCTCCCTCTCCACAGGCAAGGTGTCACCCAATGCCGTCACTAGTTGGTACGGTCGGCTCGGTTTTCTCGACGGCAAGCCCCTGGCTACGTCAGGTCTGATGACAGTCACGGCTGCTCCAGTGTCAACAAGCACGCGGCACGCTTCCCTCTCACCCAACCGTCCGCGATGAGGCTGTCATCCATCTGTCGGCTGACGGCGCGCAGTGTCACTCGAGGGGATGATGGTGATGGCGCCGAAGTGCCCCTCGCCACGCCGGCCATTACTCGTTTTTCCGGCTGCTCTTCTTGGTGCCGGCAGTCTCTCATCAGGTGTCCCGGCTGGCCACACCCCCAACACACGCCACCTGGTCTTCGTCGGCGTCCCTGGACTGGTCTGCGGTCTTCATCGTAGCGGCCACTCCTTGTCTTCGAGGTCGGGGTAGCCGTCACTTTGGCCGCTTCCATCCTTAATGCGGCCGTTAGTGCCTCGTGGATGGTCTTGTAGTCGCCGAGCATCAGGCATTGACTTATCTCGGCATCGCGTACCCCGTCAACGAAGGTATAGGCGGCTTCTCGGGATACGAATTCGGTGGGGAGGTCGACCAAGGCTTTGCTGGCCAGCTGTTCGATTGCTAGGGTGAACTCCTGCAGCGTCTCCACTGGCAGTTGCATCCTAGATTTCAGTTGGCTGCGGTAGGCTGCGGCTAAGCGGTGGTTTCCGAACCGGTTCTCCAGGGCCTCCCAGATGTCCTTGGGCGCCGCCGCTGTCTGGACTGCGTTCAGCACCTCTGCGGCTCGTCCCTGGAGGCTGGCTATCAGCTGCGCGGCCTCTTCTTCTGGCGACCATTTGTTGTGCTTGGCCACTGTGTCGAACTGACGGCGGAAGACCTCAAACGTTGACGTGCCATCGTACTTTGGTGGTTTGACGCGCGTCGATGTTGTGTCGCGTGCTGGAGCCTCGGCCTTGTAGTTCTTGAGCTTTTCACTAAGCATCCCTTCCACCATTGCATTTAGCTCCTTGGCGCTACCGTCGACACTGTCTTCGAGAACGCTAAGCCGTTCCCCGAAATTCTCCAGGGCGTCAACGCGTTGGCCGAGGTTCTCCATCTTTCCACCGAGCTCTTCCACCTTTCCACCGAGCTCTTTCACATCCTTCCTTACGCCAGCCAGTTGCTCGTCAATTTTCGCCGATAGCTCCGTCTTCATCTCTTTCAGCTCGGCAGCGAGGTTGTTTGCCGTCTTCATCTCTGCTTTCATCTCTTGTAAAAAGCTCACCAATGTAGCCTCCATCGTCGTGTCCCGCTTCTGACACCAGTGTGACTTTGGTGGGTGTAAAGTAAAGAAGACAGATGTAGTCGAGATAAAGAAACACTTTTATTTCCGTAAACAGTAACTTTGTACATTCGTTGCAACAGCAAGAAAGTCTTTACCGATTCACCAACAGCACGGCTCCGAATTAGTGACACCAAAAACTGTCCCTTCTCACACTTTACCGCTATTTATATCTCCCAGGCACTGTTCTGGAAACTTCAGGAAAGTTCAGTTATTATTGCGGTCAAATACAAAGCAGACATTTCCAGAAATCTCTATCCCTTTCTCTCTTTCGGCAAGCGCCCCAACAATGCGGCCATTCTCTGTCTCTTCCCTTCGGCTCCTTTGCGGTAGTGCCGACAATAATGCGATGGGCGACAATATATTTTTAATGATCATTATTGTTTGTTTATGCAATCTAAATACTTGAGTATATATTTCATTTTTGCTGATTCCCATAAAATAAGCCCATAATTTAAGTGTGATTGTACAAATACATAATAATGTGACAAAGACGACAAAATCAGTCCAGTTACTTTTCTATCACTTTGTCTTCTCATTCCTTCTCATTGTTAACACAGTCTACAGTCTTTCAGGCGATCACAGCTCACAATTGTTCTTCTCATAACCTTGCTCAGTCCTTTTAGTGCCTTTCTTCACTTCCTGTCTCTCATGTACTAATTACAACATTACAATCACTCACGATGCTTGTTGAATTCTCTTGGGACATACATGACAACACACCGACTCATGTCTGTAACTCAACTCTAAATATCACTCAGCTGTTCTTCTCAGGCCTCCTTATGAAGATATAAGATGGCGTCAGCTTGTGTAGAACGTAATAATGCGTCTGTGAATTTAGTTAAAAATTGTGATTATATGCTAAGAAACCGGAGTGAAAAGCGTGCCACGGGATTTCAGGAAGCAGGTGACATGAGCAAACAAACTGGAGGTAACAAGAAATACAATTATAGTGAAATAACAAAGCAAAAAGAAAGTGGGTCTAATGGCGACGATGCCGGAAAAGAGCGTGATACTGTAGCGTCGCTTCATAAGGTCATTGAAATAATGAAGATAGACTTGGATCGTGCACTCTGTGAAATTGAAAGATTGAAAGAAGAAAACTACAAACTGGAAACAAGAATAAATAACGGCAATAAACAGCGTGAATTCTACGAGGAGTGGAGCACTGTACCTACTAGACAAAAGCGGCGTGAGGCCAGCAGCAAATGTACTTATCAGCAAGAAGATACCTACAACACCTACAACAGCTATAACAGATACACGCCTTTGGCATTGGATTCTGAATCCAAAAAGGATGACGTGAATGTGAAGCTCAACTCGGCAAATACGGTTAACGCTGGTAAGAAACGCATCCGAAATCGTGTATTATTGTTAACGGATAGTCACGGAAGAGGTCTTGCCGAGAAAATAAATCACCTGGGACAAGATACGCTGATGGCAAGTGCTATTGTGAAACCAGGTGCAAAAATTGACGAGGTTTGCAGAAACGTGGAGGGAAAATGTTCCGATTTTACGAAGGACGACTGTGTAGTACTTATCGCGGGCACAAATGACGTTGGCAACGGTGAACCGGAGAACATCATTCCAAAATTAGAACGCACGATAAATGAGTTACAAAATACCAATCTGATCGTTGTCAAACTACCTACTAGATACGACATGCACTCAAATTCCTGGGTAAATAACAAAACTGCTTCTACAAACTCGCATATAACGGAGATGTGTAGAAAATATGAACACGTGAAGCTTGTCAACTGTAACGTAAGGCGGGAACTTCACACAAGGCATGGGATGCATCTCAATAAACTGGGGAAGAGGATGCTCAGTGAAACAACAATAAAAGTGATTTCGGTTTGTGTAAACGATAAAACAAGTGGTGAACTAGAACAAAGTGACTCAAATAGGGTAAGCTTATCATGTCCAAAAAACTAGGCATCTTTTCAACAGTAAAGCATAAGGGTAAGTCGTTGAAATTAGTTCATCAAAACATACAAATGCTTTCTAATAAAATTGATCAGCTGAATATATTCATAGCAGAAGAAAGTCCGGATATACTAGTACTAACTGAGCATGGCTTAAAGGATACAGAGTGTAGTTATAACTTCATTCCAAATATGAATTTAACAGCAAAATTCTGCAGAAAAAACAAAAAGTGGGGTGGGGTGGGGATCTTTACACGGGTAGATATATCAGAATATTCTACAGAAATTGATACTGATTATTTTTGTGTTGAGGGACATATAGAACTGGCTGCAATAAGCATTGCTTTTAAGAAAGTTAAGATTACAGTTATTGGTTTATACAGGCCACCTAGAGGAAATTTAAATACCTTCCTCGATAAACTGGACTTACTGCTAAATCAAATTTTGGTGAACACTAGATGTAGAATAATAATTTTAGGAGACATAAACATTGATTTTCTACAAAACTCAAATGATAAGGCTAAGTTTCAATATCTTTTAAATGAGTATGACTTGCATGCTACTATTAATGAACCTACTCGCATCACTAGCAGCTCAAGGACAGCTATTGATAATATTATCACTAATATAACAGACTTACCGTACAGGGTAAACATTGTTGAGTCATGTTTATCAGATCATTTGGCACAAAGTATTATTTGTAATGGTGTAAACGTGGCTCATACAAAACATAATGATATAAAGTCCAACACAAAAATTCATCATTCCTTTAGTAAAACCAACTTGCAAACACTTAAGAGCGCTTTAATTAATGAAAACTGGGGAACAGTATTTGCTGCACAAGACACTAATGAGAAACTGAATAAGTTCTATCAGACTTTATATTACTACATAGACTTATATTGTCCTCCCACTGCTATAAGTAGAAATAATTCAAAAACTACAAATTACCAATGGATCACTCCTAAAATAAAACAGTTGCGAACCCTTCTCAAAATTGCCACAGTGCAAAAGAATAACAATGCCATTTCAAATTTCACTGATGCTGAGTTAAAAAATTTAAAAAAACTTTATGACCAATCCGTAGTCAAAGCCAAACAATGTAGCATCAGCAATAGAATACTAAGCTCTCATAATGTAAGTAAAGCTAGTTGGAAAGTAATTAATGAATTTCGCAGATCTCTACCTCAAAACAATAACTCCCACATTCAAATTCAAGTTGGTGATACTACCATAATGGATACCAAAGCAGTAGCTGAAATAATGAACAATCACTTTGCCTCAGTTGGAAGAAATCTTCACTTGAATCAAAACTCACAAATAGTTCCGCCAACTATGCCCAACAAATCAAAAAATACCAATAGCATTTTTTTGCATCCTACAAACAGCAAAGAAGTTCTTGATGTAATAAAGACCTTAAAATCTAAAAACAGCATAGGTCTTGATGGTATACCTACCTCTCTAATAAAAGTATGTGGCCATGAAATAGCGAATCGTCTTGTAGAAATAATAAACTCCTGCTTTCAATATGGCATTTTTCCTGATAAACTAAAGATAGCTAAGGTCATACCTGTATTTAAAAAGGGGGCTAAAAATGACATAAATAACTATAGACCCATATCAATACTATCAGCATTGTCAAAAATTTTTGAGCGGATCATACATAATCGTATAACAAAATACTTAACCAAGTTTGACTTAATTCCCAAGCAACAAAATGGCTTTGTGAGTAATAAATCTACTATCAGCGCCTTATCAGACCTAGTTGAAATGATTATTGGAAACATTGAGTCAGATACACATACCGCTGCTGTTCTACTAGATCTTACAAAAGCGTTTGACTGTGTAGATAGGAACAAACTGTTAACTCAGCTATACAATTTAGGCATTAGAGGTATAGCAAATAAGCTAATAAAATCCTTTATGTCAAATAGAAAACAACTTGTGACCATAAATGCAGAAAACAATGAACACCATTCACAGATGCAGGATCTAACATATGGAGTACCACAGGGATCTATATTAGGACCTTTATTATTTATTCTTTATATTCATGACATAAATGAAATTATATCAGATAATACCGGACTAGTACAATATGCTGATGATACAACCATTTTAGACTGTAATAAAAATTTGTGTGCACTGAATAGAAGTCTCGATGATACAGTAAATACTATAGTTACATACTTCAGTAGCCTAAATATGTATGTAAATGCAGCTAAATGTGAATTAATTACCTTTGGATTTAAAACAGTTGGGCCATCATTACAACTTTCCATAAACGACAATGTGGTCCATAGCGTCAACTCTGTAAATCTTCTTGGATTAAATATAGACAAATCACTTACCTATGCTGGACACATACAAAAACTGGGATCAATTATCAGCAAAAATCTATTTGTTCTGAAATATTTAAATAAATTTATTCCAATTGAAGCAGCGATAGCTATATACTACTCCCTTATTCACTCGCATATGGCTTATGCAATTGAACTATGGGGCACCACATCTAAAGCAAATTTTGGAAAAATATTTATTTTACAAAAAAGGGCAGTTCGATACTTAGGCAAACTAAATTTCAATGAGCCATGCAGAAATACCTTTAAGCAATTAAATATTTTAACCCTACCAAGCTTATATATTTACAAAACCATTCTACATTTTATAAAGTACAACTCTTTGTCACTAACCAACTCTGATGTTCATAGATACAATACCAGACATAAAAATGACTATGCTATTCCTAGTCACAGATTACATTTGTATGAAAAGATGCCTAGTTTTACTGGAATAAAATTTTATAATGGACTACCAGAAGAAATAAAGAAATGGCACAATAATAATTTAAATAAATTTAAACAACTGTTAAAACAGTTCCTGATTAGTAAATCGTTTTACAGTACTGATGAATATCTGTGTAAATAAATTCTGTAATAGTAAATAATAACTAGCTTGTAATATTGCATTGACAGCACTAGTTTTGTATTTATATTCTATAAGTTGTATAAATTTAATTATAAATTGTACATACTGTAAATAGTTCATTGTGCATAGTCTCTACTACTTGGTTAATCAGTTCTTTGTATATTACTATTATTATCATTATTATTGTTATTGTTTATTATTAACGTCTTTGCTACTCATATGTACTTGCTTACTATTGACTGGATTCAATCGTGTATTACACCATATTGAATTGCAATAAAATTGAATTGAATTGAATATAATGCTTTACCAAAAGAAATTGAACTTGTAAAAAATGATTGTAAATTTAAAAAAAAGCTTTGCATAATTTTCTGATAGATAGAGCCTATTATACTATTGAAGAGTATTTATTGTAAATAATTGTTTGATTGTTCCACTTTATTTGTGTTTTAAGCTGTAACGCAATCCAATGCATATATTATTGACATGATTCAATTGTGAATCTCACTGTATTGAATCACAATAAATTCTATTCTATTCTTTATACACTGGGGATGATGTGACTCGCGCGTGCACACACACGTGCGTGGAAGTCTCGAGAATGTTCTATACACCCCTTTTGTTTCTGCTGCCTTTATTGTTAAGAGTCATGTATGCACAGCAACCCAGCCTTGAATGTCTTTGCCCATTTGCCGGCACAGCACATGATGTGAAGTAGCTTGGCCCCATCTGTCCTTTGTTGATTGCCAAGCCCAACATCACACTGCTGTAGTTTGCCAGATGATCCACCAGCATCTGCTCTCAGTGCAGTCCAAGTAGGGCAGTCTCTGCCATTCTGCTTCATACCTTTGTGGCAACCTGACAGGTTTTGATGGGTTTTCCTGTTCACTTCTCTGTCACTCTGCACCTGGTAGGCTCAACCAGGAGCTCAGGACCGTTACCTTGTCTTGTCCAATTCAAACACATTGCTCGACCATCACAACCCTGTAAAGACTAGTCTTTTACACTCACATACAAGTTGAGGTATGGAGAAACTAGCCATCACTTCTACCAGTGTGCTACAAGTCTGTCTAATTTTAAGATACTATTGGTGTTTTATCTTCATTAATAAACATGACTCCAGCTAATACACTTAGTATTACTGTGATTTATGCCAACACTGAATTATTAAATTATTTAACATTTGTTGATGTGGCTGTAGAACTTCCATTATGAATGTAGGCATGTGTTTAATTTGTCATAACTAGACCCCAGGCTTAGTTCCTAAAAGTCTTAAATTAGGTACCTAAAATAGGTTCTATCACAAATCAAAATAAGTTCTAAAATTGCAAAAATAAGTGAACAAAAAATGACATTTTCTTTTATTTCCCAGCACAAATTAGCCGAAACATTTGACTTATCTTTATTGTATATGTCCATAATTAGAGTCACAGTAAAGAACTAGCACCTTTTCTAAGTTTTCCATTGAGAAACTGCATCACTTGTCAGATAACACCTTCTTATAGGACAAAAATGAGTGTTCTACATCAACTGATGTCATCTAAGCATATTTAAATGTTGGTATTAGACGAAGCAAGTGAACAGCACATTGATGTTCAGGTGTTTTGCCAGACAATATGTCAGCCACTGTGTGGAGAACTGTCAGTCCTGGGTTTGTTTGAACCACTGATTTGGATTTTTCACCAATATATAATTGATTTTCTCTGTCACCTGTTCTACCAATCCCAGTTGTATGTAGACCGGTTTGGCTGAGGGCTCTAGAGCATTAATAGTGGGGACCAGAAATACATAATGTGATTTGATGAATGCAGTATCATGGACAATTGTTGGGTCCTGCAGAAGCTCTTTAGCTGCTCACTGCATCCTGCCCCAGTTTCAAAACAATGTTCTTACTGTCCTCCATATTATGTATTGTTCACTGTGATTGTTGTCCAGGCACGACTGGTATACAGGCTTACACAGCATTTCTATATTACCAAGTGAAGAAGCTGAAAATGTTGTTGTTAGCTAATGCTGGATTTCTGACAATGAAGCCATTAATCCTCTTGCTCTCCAATATTTTTCACTGATGGATGGGGCATTAGAAGTGGCCGGGAATATTTGAAGGTGGTCTCGATCCATTTCCTCTTGCAGATCACATAGAGGACAGAGTGGTGAAGAATATATCCCAATTCTGTTTAAATGTTTTGCCAGACAATCATGTCCTGTAATCAACCTGAAGGTTGCAACTGCTGTTTTTCAAGGATACTCAGGAATTACTGTTTGAATGTTTGGTAGTTCCCATCTTTTATTCTTTGATTTTTCATAGTAATATTTTGCAATAATTTTTTTGAATTCAGAGTTGACTAATCTTTTAGCTGCATAAAATGGTAGATTAACTATAGATTTCTGCACATTGCCAGTACCCTTTTTTGCAAGAAAATCAGCTTTCTCATTACCACTCAGTCCACAGTGAGCTGGTATCCATTGGAAGACTAGGTGTTTTTGAAGTGCTGTTAGATGGGTAAGGATTTTCCAACATTCTATAATTGTTTGGTTTTTTGGTGACAACTTGGAAGTAATTGGTATAATTGCTGCCCTGGAATCTGAGAGAATAACTCCTTGCTGAAAATGTGAAATTCTGTACAAAAGATTTTGTAGGGCCTTTCGAATTGCTTCAATTTCTCCTTCAAAGTTTGTAGTTCCATAACTTAAAGATTTGTAATAGGAAAAGCAGTGACAGGTGACTCCAGCCCCTGCTCCATCTTGGTTTGATATAAATGACCCATCAGTATAAATATGGAGCCATTCGTGTTCTGGAAACCTAGTATGGATTGTCTCTAATGGCAACAATTTTAGAACACTAGTTGGAGTATCACTTTTCCTAACTTCTTCTGTCAGATGTAAATAATATGTGATGTCTAATGTATGTGTTGGATTGACAAACTGAAAATGTAAAAATAGGTAAAAATAGGTTCTAATGTGAAATTAGGTATTGTTAGGTTGTATAGGAGCACAATTTTTGAACATATATTTCTGTAATTAGTATATACACAACTTTTATGTCCTATATATCATGAGGAAAAAAATAGGTTTTTACCTAAAATCCCTAGGCATAGATCTGACATTTTGAAAGTGGCTCTATTATGAGGGGTTGTCATTCATCAGGAGTTTTGGGAGGCTGTGTGGAGAACATATACTGTAAAAAAAACATTTATGAACTGTGTAGAAACCTGGTGTCATTATCAGTGTAAGAGTACTATGTTTTTGGAATAGATTTATATTGTGAACACCTTTTGCCCCTTAAACCAGTTATTCACTGAGATGTTAAGGCACTTTCCGTCTAGGTCCATGAATGAAGCTAGAGCGTATGGTGCACCTGCTTCTTAATGAGTTGGGGTGGGGTGGGGTGGGGTGGGGTGGGGTGGGTATACTGCTACTACATTAAATAATTACAATTGTATCCAACTGTAATTCAGACATCAAGCTTTTTGTACCCATTTCTCCCTAATTGTCTTTGTTGCACAGACTACATTTCAAATCGTTATCAGATTATTGGCTTGTGACCAGTTTACAGCCTTTCATTAACCTCTTGAGCGACAGCCATTTAAAAGCTCTGCAGCCCGAGAACGGATACCCAATATCCAGCGCAGGGCATTTAAATTGTTAAATGCGCTAAAAGTGCTTCCTAAATACACAGCTGTATTTTGCGTAAATTTTAAGTTATTTTAATGAAACAAAAACTGGTATAAAACTCATTATATGCAGTATACATGTACATCATCAGCAATGTTGAGTTGCATTTACAAATCGTTGAAATGGCACTATTTGTTTCACTGTGGTAAAAAGTTAACTTTGCTTTGTCGAACGCGCCAAATATAAGTTCTGTGAAAGAAACAGTAGTCGACCCATTATATGTGTGGCCCTTGCATCAGCAAAACAAAGCGTAGTGTGAAATAAAGCACTAGTGTATGCGTGGTCTGTGAGTCATCAGAATAAAGCAGGTTTGCAATTTTTCCTTACACGTGTTTCGTAACTTGGATATAGCTTACAGGCTCCGTTTGTTTCTTTCTTGAAATGCATACGTATACTTTCCTGCTTGTAGCTGAAGTGAGAAGCTATTGAGTGTTACATCTCAGAGCTAAAACATGGCATCAACAAGCAGTGTTGCACAAAGGTTAGCGAGTGGTGGAAGTGTAAGGGCTTCTGAAATTACACACGATAATGTGGAGGACTTCTTGCTGTGTGACAGCGATTTGGATATTGATGGCGAATTTTCCGAATTTGAGGGGGGTGTGGAGGATATAGGTACAAGTAGCAGTGAGGAAGAACGTGACCAACTTCCTTCAGGTGTTCGTGAAGAGTCAGCATTGTGGAGTGCTGAAAACAATTCCAATACAAACAGGCACATCTTCACGAGCACAGGGTCTGGTGTTCAATCCCAGGCTCAGCTGACTTCTGACAGCCAACCAATTGACATTTTTACAAAATTTTTTACTACCGACTTAGTGTCTCTCATTGTTTCAGAAACAAATGTATATGCGAGTAAGGTGAAGGAAGACCTGCTCTCTAAAGGTAAATTAGGGCCTAAGAGCAGAATTCAAAGGTGGACAGAAGTAACACTCAATGAGATTTACAGGCTAATTGGTCTAATTATACTTATGGGTGTTATTCGTAAACCTGCATTATACATGTATTGGTCCACAGATGACATGCTAGCTACTCCTTTTTTTGGAAAATGCATGTCAAATAACAAATTTACGTCAATTTTGCGGTTCCTTCATTTCACCTGCACAGAGAATGTAAATGACAAACTCCACAAAATTAGGCCTGTTTTCGATTATATTATTTCAAAATTTAAAGAAAATTATGTGCCTGGTGAAAAGGTCACTGTTGATGAAAGCCTAATGCTTTGGAAGGGCCGCTTAGGTTGGAAGCAATACATCAAAACAAAAAGGGCTAGATTTGGCATAAAGAGTTTTGATGTTTGTGAAAGTAAAACGGGATATCTTTACAATAGCTGCATTTACACTGGTCAAGGGACTGACAATACTGGAGACAAAGATTTGGGCTTATCTGGCTCCATAGTAATGCACCTAATGGAACCTGTGCTTGATCAGGGTAGGACTGTGTACTTAGATAACTGGTACAGCTCTCCTAAATTATTCATGGCCTTACACAAAAGAAAGACTAATGCAATTGGAACAGTACGTTCAAATCGTATTGGTTTGCCAAAAGATGTGAATACAAAGGCTCTAAGGAGAGGGGAAATGGAGGTGCGTCAGCTCCCACCTTTGACCTACCTTGCCTGGCAGGACAGGAGGGTAGTTACGGCATTATCCAATTGCAGCTCTAAGATTTTGATGATTGACACTGGAAAAACAGATGCCCATACCAAAATGTGCATTTTCAAGCCTGACGTTATCCAGGAATACAATATGCACATGGGCGGTGTCGATCTAGTAGATCAGGTATTGCAAGCATATCCCTCTTTACGAAAAACAGTGAAATGGTATAAAAAGGTATTTTTGCACCAGCTGGATATAACCATATACAATTGTTTGGTAATTTGGAGAGCTCTAAACCCACACAAGACAATGACCTACCTGGACTTTCGACTATCAATAGCTCGCAGCCTAATTGAACAATACCAGGTTGAGAGGCCTCTTCATACTGGGGGTAGAAAATCCAAAACCCCTGCACCCCTCAGACTTCAAGGAAAACATTATCCTAAAAGGATACCGTCAACAGCAAAGAAGTCCCGCCCATCTCGAAGGTGTTTCGTGTGCCGCAAGAAGGGAATCCGTAAGGAAACTGGGATGATCTGTGGCGAATGTGGAGATGTGCCCTTGTGTGTTTATCCCTGTTTTGAGGCATATCACTGCAGAAGGAACATATAAAGGTAAGCCAGTAAAGCATATAGAATTTAATTAAATGTTTCATAACGGGGGAAAATTAAAATAAGTTGAGTTAGATAGTGGATAAATAAGGGTTAAATGCACAAACGCACAGGACGTGTATACACGTCCATATCGCTCGTCCGTCATTTTAAATGGAGGTGATTTCACGTCCATATCCCTGAAGAGGTTAATGAACAAAGCTGCTGACATATCTAAGTAGATCCAAACATGCTTAATATGTCATCATACGATATATCCCTATGTAAAACAATATTCAACAACCAATGCCATTAATGAACAAAGCTGCTGACATATCTAAGTAGATCCAAACATGCTTAATATGTCATCATACGATATATCCCTATGTAAAACAATATTCAACAACCAATGCCATTAATGAACAAAGCTGCTGACATATCTAAGTAGATCCAAACATGCTTAATATGTCATCATACGATATATCCCTATGTAAAACAATATTCAACAACCAATGCCATTACAAATATTTTATGCAATTGATAGCACACATTCATAAACATATGTAGTGTTTATTATACTTATTGCTGTATGAGTTACAACCTGAACATGCCCTTCTGGCAAAATAGATCTTTAATAAATAATATGTGAGTAGCATGTCTCTGTAGTCATGGAACAGTGAAGAAAGGACTCACATAGAAGGTCCGTAACTTCCAATTCAAACTTGTATTTTGCCCACAATCGAAGCCTCAGGAAAATAAGAAGAGAAGCAATAACATGGTAGACTGCAAGTGGACAGCAGCCAAGAGGCATGTGCTAACAAACAAGGCTTCCACCATAACATTTGTAACAACTCAGACTTTCATGAACCATCCAAAACTTGGAAATATAAATTATATGGACAAATTTGTCAACGCTGCCACTTGGAACTTTGTAGCAAAAGAGAACTATCAGTTAGAGAGTATGCAAATCAATAATATAATGACTATCTTCCTTTCATAGAAGTTTGAAAACAGTGTTTTTGTAATTAATTTAATTTAAAAGGTGAGTTAATTAATAACACTGAACAACACTTACAACATATTTTTCCGGGACGCGTTTCGAAGGTTAACTTTCCTCCATTATCAACCGGACAATAACTGGGTTTCCATGGTGCTTGATGGTGCAGATGGTGATGCTTCTTCTGGTGTTTCTTCTGGTGGCGGTTCAATGAACTTACTGCAAATGTCTCTCTGAGGAATGTCGAAATTAAATACTCGGCTTCTATTTTTTAAATTAAAGATTTGTTCCCACGTGGACAGTTCTGTTTTCCGGTTATGTGTTTGAGAAGTTTCGGTTCTAGCTTTATGTCATGATTTTTTGTCCAAAAGTGAAATGCAACCGCTGATTTTTCTAATTGTTTACTCTTAATGTTTCTAACGTGTTCCTTGGATCTAATTTCTAAATTTCTTTTGGTTTTTCCTATGTATATTTCATTACAATCACTGCATTCAATTTGGTATATGCCAGATTTTTTGTTAGGTGGAATAGCATCTTTGATGTTTGAAAGTAGTAGGTTTTTTTTATGGAGTAATGGTTTACTGCTGCTAGCTGAATGTTGTATACCTTGAACACCTTTTTAAATTTATCAAAGGCCCATGGATGATATGTGAATTTTTTGAATATCATTTTTGTTTTTGCTGCTGTGAGAGTTGTAGTTTCTTTTAATAATTTTTTCTTTTCTGCTTGTTTTACCTTTTTATCTACTAATTCTTTGGGGAAGCCGTTTTTTTTGTGCTATTTCAATTATTTTGTAATATTCTGTTTTATATTCTTCTGCTGAAAGAGGGATGTTCACCAATCTATGTGTTAAACTATTGAAAGTTGCTTGTTTGTGGCTTCTTGGATTGTAACTATTAGCTTTTATGTAGTCGTCTGTCTGCGTTGGTTTTCTGTGAATACCGAAATTTATTCTATCCTTGTTTTTGATTAATTTTAGATCTAAAAATGGTAATTTATTATCTTTTTCTACTTCCACTGTGAAATTTATACTTTTGTCCTGTATGTTCAGAAGTTTTAATGCGTCACTGATGTGTCTTTTTGGAACTATTGCAAATATGTCATCCACATATCGCTGCCAGAGTTTCAACATCCACGGGAAACCTTTTGTGATCCTTATTTCCAATGAACTCATGTAAATATCTGCTAAGAATTTGAGCCAATTTTTGATCAGTGATGGGAGTTTTTCTATTGGTATACTGGGGAATAGTGACTTTACGTCAAAGGAGACAAGGGTGTCCTCTTCTGTTAATTTGAAGTCTTTAATGTGTTGTATTAGTTCATAACTGTTTCTTATGCTTAAACTTTCAAATTTAGGAAATGAATTAAATTTATTAGATAGCCATTTTGCCAGTTTGTAAGTTGGTGAATCTATGCTGCTAATTATGGGTCTCATGGTAATGTCTGGCTTGTGTATTTTGGGTAAACCATAGATTCTGGGTACAGTTGGATTATTTGGTTTAATTGCATATTTGTTTGGTATTATGCTTGAATTGATCAAAAATTGGCTCAAATCACTTGGAATGTCATCGTCAGAAATTGCAGAATACATAGAACTCACCAAATTATGCACAGAACAAAATTTCTTCCAGTTCCAAACGAAGTATTTCTGTCAAACTTCAGGATTAGCAATGGGCAACCCTCTCTCGCCATTCTTAGCAGATATTTACATGAGTTCATTGGAAATAAGGATCACAAAAGGTTTCCCGTGGATGTTGAAACTCTGGCAGCGATATGTGGATGACATATTTGCAATAGTTCCAAAAAGACACATCAGTGACGCATTAAAACTTCTGAACATACAGGACAAAAGTATAAATTTCACAGTGGAAGTAGAAAAAGATAATAAATTACCATTTTTAGATCTAAAATTAATCAAAAACAAGGATAGAATAAATTTCGGTATTCACAGAAAACCAACGCAGACAGACGACTACATAAAAGCTAATAGTTACAATCCAAGAAGCCACAAACAAGCAACTTTCAATAGTTTAACACATAGATTGGTGAACATCCCTCTTTCAGCAGAAGAATATAAAACAGAATATTACAAAATAATTGAAATAGCACAAAAAAAACGGCTTCCCCAAAGAATTAGTAGATAAAAAGGTAAAACAAGCAGAAAAGAAAAAATTATTAAAAGAAACTACAACTCTCACAGCAGCAAAAACAAAAATGATATTCAAAAAATTCACATATCATCCATGGGCCTTTGATAAATTTAAAAAGGTGTTCAAGGTATACAACATTCAGCTAGCAGCAGTAAACCATTACTCCATAAAAAAAACCTACTACTTTCAAACATCAAAGATGCTATTCCACCTAACAAAAAATCTGGCATATACCAAATTGAATGCAGTGATTGTAATGAAATATACATAGGAAAAACCAAAAGAAATTTAGAATTTAGATCCAAGGAACACGTTAGAAACATTAAGAGTAAACAATTAGAAAAATCAGCGGTTGCATTTCACTTTTGGACAAAAAATCATGACATAAAGCTAGAACCGAAACTTCTCAAACACATAACCGGAAAACAGAACTGTCCACGTGGGAACAAATCTTTATTTTAAAAAATAGAAACCGAGTATTTAATTTCGACATTCCTCAGAGAGACATTTTCAGTAAGCTCATTGAACCGCCACCAGAAGAAACACCAGAAGAAGCATCACCATCTGCACCATCAAGCACCATGGAAACCCAGTTATTGTCCGGTTGATAATGGAGGAAAGTTACCTTCGAAACGCGTCCCGGAAAAATATGTTGTAAGTGTTGTTCAGTGTTATTAATTAACTCACCTTTTACATTAAATTAAAATATGACTATTGTAATACAATGGTAATTGTACTCTAAAATGGCTATTTAGCTGCAATACAAGTACAAGTATTAAAAAAAAGAATGCAAAAGATGTAGATTCCAAATGTTCCAGATCTTGCAATTGTACTCCAAACTCACTGCAGAGATACTTAATTTTTTTATTTTTTTGTACAGTGAAGGAAGATAAACTGACAGCTTCACATTCTAGTAAAACTTCATTGACCATCATCATAAACAAACTTTAGCAATTGTCATTTTTCTATGCCGACCAACTAACTGCTGGTGTGTGGGCAGTGGGTGGTATAAATAAAAACTAGCTAGTGCTTGTGAGCTGAAGCTGATAAGCAAGTTGAGAAGAAGCAAAAGGTCGTGATTTGGTATAAATAAAAACTTCCCCTCTTCCGCCAGCTCTTGCTTTCAACACACAGCTTTAGCTCCGTGACCCTCACCAGACCACGTAAACAAACACACCTTTTTCATGTCTGGAGGGGATTTAAATATTTGCTGCATTTAAATATCCATATACTTATTCATGTTAAACATGATAGAGATACTGATTTTAAAGAACGAAAATGTAAGTAAAGATTTGACAAATTAAATAGAAATTAAGATTTGCCTGGCATTCCACTGATAACGTTCATACACTTTCTAAATTCCATTAGTGATTTTCTTAATTTTATAGTATGTATCAACTGATATATGGAAGTAGATAATTTGTACTCGTGTGTTTGCACCGTTATACTGATATCCTTTACATCTATACATATAAACTATCAATAACTAATTCCAAGAGTGAGTCTGTGGGGACTAATTCCAAGATTATGTAAGACTTTATCATAAATTAAAGCTATACCGGATGAAGAAGTTTCATTTCGTGGAAATTTAAATTTAGGGTCGGTTTTATATGAAAGTCTTCAGTTATAACCCGGTTTTGATTTGCACAATATTGTACTCTATGTATCGCTTTAATTACATTATCGTCAGTAATGAGAGCGGAACACTATTACCTCATTCACCGTATGTTTAGCGTTATCATACGCAAGCAAGATGACAACACCTTAGGATGTATACAGATTGTTAGTTAATGTTTCATTTCCCTCTGGAAGCAAATGCTGCGGAAGCAAATCTACATTTTCTCTTTAAATGTGATTATAATTGTTTATATCTGCATCCAAGTCCCTACATATTGTGTAATTTTTTAGTTCCTCAACCACTAAACGTATAGTAGAGGAATTATTGCATTTGCGCCCAATAATTCGATATGGAGATTAAAGCAGAAATACAGTTTCTGAGCCTCTCTGAAGAGAGAGAGAGAGAGAGAGAGAGAGAGAAGTCTATGTGTGTGTGCCTGTGTGCGTGCCTGTGTGCGTGCCTGTATGTGTGTAAGTGTGAACATCAAAACCCAAGCAGTCACTTTTAAAAACCAAATTTCGTATTGAAGTTCAGTAACCTCCGAGAGTGTGACTTTATGGAAACCCTCCACACAAAACTAACTTTTACATGGATAAACATTCCTAATTTTTAATTTTCTCAAAAATGGCCACTGTACTCGTATTTTGATTAAAATGACATATGTTAAGATATTTACATGACAATTGAAATGTAGGTATACCTTTAATTTCGGGGGAATAGCCTGTGAAGTCCTTTTCATTCCGAATCACATTTGTATACCTAATAAACTATAGGAGATAGACGAAGTCTTACTACACAAAAAATGTGTATCTAATTAAAGCACACAGTTTACGTCTTTTTTTTTTTGGGGGGGGGGGGCAGGGATAAATGAAACAGTAATTGGGATTTATCCGAACTTCCAACACATGGCAATTATCCTTTTATAAATTTAAACCCAGATTTCCATAACTTGATGCCCTGCGTCTATTACAAGTGATATACTGAAAGATTACTTTTACTGGTGTTCTGTTGATCTGCTCTAGAACTGGGCAATTACAATTTATGGAACATCAAAATAGGCAATTCTAAGATTTTAAAAGTGTTATCTGAATTAAAGCTATACCTACTTTGTGAAAGAGTTTCATATAGGCTTATTTTATAGATATAAATCGACCTTGATTTGTACGAGCATTATGCTCTTCATACGTGCTGCATGATTGTGTAAGCACGTTCGTGTATGTTTTGATTCCATTATCAGGTTTCCGGTAATGAAAGTGGATCACTATGACATCACTCGCATTCTAACCAGTCAAGATCACAACACCTCAGAAAAATGTCCTTGTATCATCGGAGCTGATATAGCAGCAAATATCTCCAAGAGTAGAGTTTATATTTTACAACACGTATTTCAGTCACCATGGTTGAAGAAAGCGGTGTATTTATGAGGCGCTTTGTTAATCTATTAAAGGAAAATTAAGACATCCTATTAAAAGCACAGTTGTCAGAAAGTAAGCGCAAAAGCTTAGCAGTAGCTACAGTAAAGCAACAATTGGAGGAAGAGTTTAAAACATCCATCAGCGAGATGCAAATACTAAAAAAAAAAAAAAAAAAAAAAAAAAAAAAAAAAAAAAAAAAAAAAAGGAACTTAAAAACAAGAATTAAGTCCAAAAGTGATTTGAAACTAATTGGCAATAAGCTAGTTGTTTTAAAACAGTGAGAGCAGGAAATCCTGGCCATGGTACTAACTGATTGAGCAAGCTGAGGTACCTACATAGCTACCTCAGAAAAAAGTCAGCAAAAGCTCTGTCGGAGCGAGGAAGGCAGGTTTTTATTTATACCATTTCGCGAGCAATAGCTCCGCGGGCAAGGTCTGGAAGCTTTAGCTTGCAAGGAGATGGAGCAAAAGGTTTTTATTTATACGAAACCAATCTCTTGCTCCGAATTAGTGAGAAAAAGCTATTGCTTGCTTTGATTTATACCACCCAATGTCTGAGAGGTAGAATCACGACTGAAAAATTCAATGCCATAGCCGGGATTTGAACAATGTGTGTGAAACAGAAGACCCATGGTTCAAATCCCAGCTATGGCATTGAATTTTTCAGTCCTGATTCTACTTCAAACTTGATGCTGAAATTAGGATTTCAGAAACTAAATTTTAAGAGAATAAGGGATGTAGTGAAATAGGATTAATAATGAAGTGATAGAGAAGATAGGGCAGTAGAGAGAAAATATAAAATCAGAGGAATGTATTGTATAGAGTTTACGTGTATAGGGAATTGGTTTCATGTTGCAGTAGAAAAGGGTCGTTAGCATGAGCAAGTAGGTCATGAGGGACCAGGTACAACTTTGAGGAATTGGCTCCATCTAGGCGATTCCAGGTAGTTAGGTGGTTACAGAATTAGAGGGGTGAAAGGAGACGAAACAGCCTCTAGTAGATGGATTAAGAAAGGGAAGCAGGGCTCGCTGCCTAGCCCAAAAGAAAAAAAGAGATGGGCTTCTTTGGAAAATAGGATCTTAGCTACAGACACCCTCTCGACGACAGGCCTAGTAGTGAGACATAACTTTGTCTCTTGCTGCATGTTGGTGTGCTTTTGCAAAGCTCATTGGGGTAGTATAGTTGTCTGCCACCATGTGCACAATTAGAAGCCTGCATATAGTCACCAGTCCATAAGTTATATTCAGTCTTATTAATTACACTGGTTGGCAATTTCTCAGTAATTGTGAGTTTAAGGATTCATTAAATATTATATATTATGAGCTTGTGTTGTCCTTAATGCTTAAAAACTCGCACACACGCTGAGTGCAGAATCTCACTGCTCGAGTGAAGCCAGGTACGAGCTGAGATATTGTGCATTTAATAACAACTGGCACCCAGAATACTTTGTCATGAAGCAAAAGACTGCTTCATAAGTGGACATCATCGGACAGAGGTGTGTTGCTTTAAACTTTAGCAAATTCACCATCTTTAAATGGTCTAAGCTGCCTAGCAATTTTAAAGTCAAGACATAGAGCTGACTCACTGATCCTTTTCATTATCCATGGTGTTGGAGATTTTCCATCATATCAACCTTGTCACTGCACCACCTATGTTGATGATGGGCATTCTTACTGCACTCGAATAAACACCTGCTTGCTAGCACAGAGACTTGAGACTGCTTTACAACAAAGTGTCAAGGGGTTCAACACCTCAATGTGTTTGCTATTTGCTCATATCTATTTATTTCATACAAACTATTTTATCTGTTAATACAATTTCTATAGTGTTGCACAGAGTAGGTGATGAGGTAATATGCGACGCGACGCGACGCGACATTCCATTTCCATTCCATATTTGTGCCTCTTCTACAATACTAGCCTCACGCATGGACATACAAACTTACACTTGTTTATGACTGATAGGTTTGCCCTTCTTTCACAGTACTCATATCAAGGGGCATTTACACTAATGTACTATACTGGAAACCTTCCTTTTCATCTCAGTGAGTAACACATCCTGAAGTCAGAGGACTAAGTGAGAAAAAGTAATGGAACCTGTTAGTGTGTTTATCTTAAAACTAACAAATATATTATGATGCAAATGTTCTAGAAGCCTAATATAATGTACATACCATATACATAGCCCACACATGCTTGTTTAACATCAGCCATCTGTATCTTCGCATCAGTCAAAGCTTTAGTGACTGCCTCTTTTGCCATTTCCGGATAGTCAAAGTCCTCTCTTCTTCCAGGTTTCTCAAACTAAAGTTAAAATGCATTTTGTTATAACAAAAATTGGAAATACAACAACCTATAAGCAAACACTGCAAAATGGGCGACTACTAGGTTATATAACTGAAATAGTGAACTGCACAACCATTTTGCACTTGCAAGATAAACATCAAGGTATGCCCTATAGAGAACATGTCATCAAGGTAATTCACTTATCATTGGTTAAATGGTTACATACTCATACACGTTACAACCAAAGATGACAACTATATCTACTCTGCAAACTTAATTTTATAATTATAAAATGAAACAAGGAAATCATTGTCTGAGTTCACAGGCCCCAATGACTTAGTACACACACGCACACCTCACCAAAGTGGGCCAGGTTCGATCCCAGGCACCGCATGTGGAATTTGTGGTGGGTGATGTGGTGGTGGGGCAAGTTTCCTTCGGAGGGTTTCCCCTGCCATCTCATTCCACCAGTGCTCCATCTTCATTCCATATATCATCAGTGTCACCACCTGTGATAACATATGTAGTAAAAGTGGGTGTTAAACACTACCACCACTACTTACTGCAGCGAAGTTCTTGTAACAGCAAACACAAAAAAGATTCAAATCTTTCAAAACCAAAGTCTGAGATTAATTACAGGTGCTATCAAAACCACACCAATAGCAGCTATGGAAATACTAACCAACCAATGCCCCATTGAATATGAAATAGAAAAAGTGGCTCTTATTCAACACGAAAAGTTCATCAGACTCCCATTCAATACATGGCACAAGAGAAATTTTACACATACACTAAAGACTCAGGAGAGCTTTCTTTCCAAAATTCAAGACATCAAGAAGAATTTATACCTTCCTAATTCAAAGGAAAATTTCATATCTAAAGTCAATCCGACACAAACATTAGACATCACATATTATTTACACCTGACAGAAGAAGTTAAGAAAAGTGATACTCCAACTAGTGTTCTAAAATTGTTGCCATTAGAGACAATCCATACTAGGTTTCCAGAACACGAATGGCTCCATATTTATACTGATGGATCATTCATATCAAACCAAGATGGAGCAGGGGCTGGAGTCACATGTCACCTCTTTTCCTATTACAAATCTTTAAGTTATGGAACTACAAACTTTGAAGGAGAAATTGAAGCAATTCGAAAGGCCCTACAAAATCTTTTGTACAGAATTTCACATTTTCAGCAAGGAGTTATTCTCTCAGATTCCAGGGCAGCAATTATACCAATTACTTCCAAGTTGTCACCAAAAAACCAAACAATTATAGAATGTTGGAAAATCCTTACCCATCTAACAGCACTTCAAAAACACCTAGTCTTCCAATGGATACCAGCTCAATGTGGACTGAGTGGTAATGAGAAAGCTGATTTTCTTGCAAAAAAGGGTACTGGCAATGTGCAGAAATCTATAGTTAATCTACCATTTTATGCAGCTAAAAGATTAGTCAACTCTGAATTCAAAAAAATTATTGCAAAATATTACTATGAAAAATCAAAGAATAAAAGATGGGAACTACCAAACATTCAAACAGTAATTCCTGAGTATCCTCGAAAAACAGCAGTTGCAACCTTCAGGTTGATTACAGGACATGATTGTCTGGCAAAGCATTTAAACAGAATTGGGATATATTCTTCACCACTCTGTCCTCTATGTGATCTGCAAGAGGAAATGGATCGAGACCACCTTCAAATATGCCCGGCCACTTCTAATGCCCCATCCATCAGTGAAAAATATTGGAGAGCAAGAGGATTAATGACTTCATTGTCAGAAATCCAGCATTAGCTAACAACAACAACAACAACACACTACCACACACACACACACGAACTCAGTCTCTCACTCACACACACTCTCTCGAACACACTCACTGACTTGCTCACAATCACTCTCTTGCTCACTCTCTTGCTCGCACTCACTCTCTTGCTCACACTCACTCACTTGCTCACACTCACTCTCTTGCTCACTCTCTTGCTCACACTCACTCTCTTGCTCACACTCACACTTTCGAACACACTCACTTGCTCACACTCTCTCGAACACACTTGCTCACACTCACTCACTTGCTCACACTCACTCTCTTGCTCACTCACTTGCTCACACTCACTCTCTTGCTCACTCTTTTGCTCGCACTCACTCTCTTGCTCACACTCACTCTTTCGAACACACTCACTCACTTGCTCACACTCACTCTCTTGCTCACACTCACTCTCTCAAACACTCACTCTCTTGCTCACACTCACTCACTTGCTCACACTCACTCTCTTGCTCACACTCACTCTCTTGCTCACACTCACTCTCTTGCTCACACTCACTCTCTTGCTCACACTCACTCTCTTGCTCACACTCACTCTCTTGCTCACACTCACTCTCTTGCTCACACTCACTCTCTCAAACACTCACTCTCTTGCTCACACTCACTCTCTCGAACACACTCACTCACTTGCTGACACTCACTCTCTCAAACACTCACTCTCTTGCTCACTCTCTTGCCCACACTCACTCTCTTGCTCACACTCACACTTTCGAACACACTCACTTGCTCACACTCTCTCGAACACACTCTCTTGCTCACACTCACTCTCTCAAACACTCACACTCTTGCTCACTCTCTTGCTCACACTCACTCTCTTGCTCACACTCACACTTTCGAACACACTCACTTGCTCACACTCTCTCGAACACACTCACTTGCTCACACTCACTCTCTTGCTCACTCTCTTGCTCACACTCACTCTTTCCAACACACTCACTTGCTCACACTCTCTCGAACACACTCACTCACTTGCTCACACTCTCTCAAACACTCACTCTCTTGCTCGCACTCACTCTCTTGCTCGCACTCACTCTCTTGCTCGCACTCACTCTCTTGCTCGCACTCACTCTCTTGCTCACGCTCACTCTCTTGCTCGCACTCACTCTCTTGCTCGCACTCACTCTCTTGCTCACACTCACACTCTCTTGCTCACGCTCACTCTCTTGCTCACACTCTCTTGCTCACACTCACACTCTCTTGCTCACACTCACTTGCTCACACTCACTCTCTCAAACACCTTCACTCACACTCACTCAAACACTCACTCACTTGCTCACACTCACTCTCTCAAACACACTCACAATCACTCTCTTGCTCACTCACTCTCTCAAACACTCACTCGCTCACAATCACTCTCTTGCCCACACTTTCTCTTTCAAACACACTCACTCTTTCAAACACACTCACTCACTTGCTCACACTCACTCTCTCAAACACCTTCACTCACTTGCTCACACTCACTCTCTCAAACACTCACTCACTTGCTCACACTCACTCTCTCAAACACCTTCACTCACTTGCTCACTCACTCTCTCAAACACTCACACACTTGCTCACACTCACTCTCTCAAACACACTCACAATCACTCTCTTGCTCACACTCACACTCACTTGCTCACACTCACTCTCTCAAACACCTTCACTCACACTCACTCTCTCAAACACTCACTCACTTGCTCACACTCACTCTCTCAAACACACTCACAATCACTCTCTCACTCACTCTTTTGCTCACACTCATTCTCTCAAAGACAATCACTTGCTCACACTCACTCTCTCACTCACTCTCTTCCTCACACTCACTCTCTCAAACACAATCACAATCACTCTCTTGCTCACTCACTCTCTCAAACACTCACTCACTTGCTCACACTCACTCTCTCACTCACTCTTTTGCTCACACTCATTCTCTCAAAGACAATCACTTGCTCACACTCACTCTCTCACTCACTCTCTTCCTCACACTCACTCTCTCAAACACAATCACTCGCTCACACTCACTCTCTTCCTCACACTCACTCTCTCAAACACACTCACTTTTTCGAACACACTCTCTCTCACACTCACACACTCTTTCGCTCACACTCACCCACTCTCTCGCTCACACTCAATCACTCACTCACATTCAGTCACTTGCTCAGTCACTCACTCACTCACTATCACATTCACTTTTACATTCACTATCACACTCACTCACTTTCACACTCTCTCACTCTCACTCGGATTCAGAATTACTAGCCTGTGCTTGCACATTTCTGGGTGTTTCTTGCTATGGGAGTACAGCAACAATTCATAAATTTAAAAAAAAAATAAAAGAAGAAAATTCTCAGCCTTTATTGAAGTGTTCTGAAGTGTACATTTTGATCATGATAGGCAGAGGGAATCCCATAAGTTATCTTATTATACTAGGCCTGCCCCAAACACCATAGTAAGGATAAGGAGTACTTCATTTCCAATCTGCAAGAAAGGTATTCACTCACATTTCGTAACAATTAAACGTTCAGCTTTTGTTCTTGTATTGCCATTTCCAGAAGTTGGAGGTCTGTCACAATTTGTTTTGTTAAAAGTTTGTTCCAAACAATAAATTTGGTGCTTAATTACAGAGCTATTTTTATTCAAAGGATGATTATCCTGAAATGGTACAGATGATTAGTTTTTATTATGTAATTTACTACAGTAGAATGTCAATTTTCCAAAGCAATTGGGAATTGAGAGTGTTTTGGATAACGGAACATTAAAGAGAAGAAATTGAGATAGTGTTTTCAAAGGTAACAGCAGAAGTGAAACAATAACCCATGCCGCAAAGCACACATTTATTTTACACATCTAAAAATACACTGCAAAACTTAAAAATATGGTGCAGGAAACAGCTGGAACCTTCTATGGTGCACAGCACCTGCCAACATAGTTTCGGCTCAGCACACAAAGCCAAGCACTTTCAGTTTAATCATGTTACAGATAATAGGCACTATTTGTAGTTGTCAAAACCCATATTTTGTTATCACATCTGGTTCTTATAATTCCTATACACATTCTTCTTTACTTGTTTATTATATTAAACCTGTTTGCAGATTACTTCATTCATGTTCTTGATTTTTGTTTAAAATTAAGGAAGCCAATATTCCTGTATTGAACCCAAATTATGAAAAATTGGTAATATTTATGGAAATAAAATGCTCTACAGCAATGACGCTATGTCTTTGTGCTTATGACTATATGCAGCAAGTTTGGACTACACAATACTACATAGCATGGCAGGTATGCAACAAGACAAGCCAAAACGTCAATTAAAGATTGCAATGTAATACAAAGTTTTATATGCTAGACACATGCAATTTGCAGGAGTAATTTAAATGAGTAATTAAGAAAGACAAATAGTATTAGAAAGGCAGGAATAAATTTATTTCAAACTTGGCATTTAAGATAGGTATGATAATTTAAAATATAACCTTTGACATAACACACTAACCTGCCAAGATGAGAATTTAATTTTTCAGAACAAAAATCCAAACATTCCACTGTTTCCTGCACCTGGGGTGACTTGCAGGGGAACATGGTTGGTTACAGTTCAATACCATGCAGAAGACTCAGATTTTGCAGCTGTCATAAATGGACTTAATTGTAAAAATGCCAGTTGGATCAAAATTCTGAAAGAACTTTCAAGTGACACTGTATTAAAAAAGACTTAGCATACATCTCCAAAAATCTGTGACTCCATGAAGAAACTGAAATCAGTAGGAATGCCTTTGAGACAAGCAGTTCAAGTAGTTCAGGATGTGGGGAAACAAAAATGTCCTGTAGCACAAAACTTGAGAAGAAAATGCAAGGGAGTGTTCGAAAATAACAATGTGATGACGTGGAGCAATCATCTTCAAAGCTTTCTTTGTGACAATCATCAATTTTTCAGGATGGACAATTTGAGAGGAAACCTGTCATATACGATAACTCTACAGTACTTGGTGATCCCTTCCAGGAATAATGTCTGGTGAGTACCACGTACATTTACATTAGCTCAACCATTCACCACTTTAATAACAATATTTTATTTGCTTTGTTACAAATTTTTTATATTTTCAGCAAGTAATAAATAAATATTTCCCACCTAAATAGGTGCTAAATTATTTAGCACCTAAAAGTCTGAGCCCTAATTATGATTAATAATATACCCTCCAACAATAATACTCTTTTTCCTTCTATCTAGCATTATATAAGAGAAAAACAAAAGAACAAACATTTGTAAGCCACTACCATTTCAAGAGTACACTTCACAACATGCATTACAGTGTAATCATCACCACTGTCCTATGTAGTGAATGTCTACAGTTGGCAAGATATTCAAGAATTTCTCCACAGCACATGGGGAGTGAGTATATAACAGTTTAATCTTTTAGATTTATGTAACATGAAATGTTAGTATACATTTTCATTGCAGATTAGTAACATCCTTTTTGAAACTGTTTTAAGTTATTTACTGGTCTACGCAAATCACCTGCATGCCTTGTACTGTGGCCATGCACAACAAAGTTCGTTGTGAAGTTATAATTATCTGTAAGACAGCTTAACAGAGAATATATATGTATTCACCATCAAGAGTAAGAATTTTTTTGGTTTTTAAATAAGGGCTATAGGAATGACAAATAATATGCATGGCCCTTTTTTTGTCATATACACACATGCTTGCTGTGTGCCAAATTAACCCAGAAGATAATTCCATATCTCAACAGCAAGTGTAAGCAGGAGAAATATGCTGCTCTCAAAGCATTTCTGTTATGCAGATTTTTTGAATTTCTTAATGCAAAGCAAGCTGAGCTAAGTTTTGGTAGAATGATTTTTATTTGTTCTCTCCAGCTGAGGTCTTCATGTATTTGGGGCCCATGAAATTTTGTATTGGATACTTTACTTATAGTGTAAATTTGTATCTGATTGTTAATTAATTTACTTCTTTATGCCTTGTTTTAAACTAAATAAAGTTTGGTTTATCATAGTTTAATGATGGTATTTGCTTCAAACCAAATGTTGAGCTGTTCAAATTCTTTATTGACAGAATCTCTTTATTGTTTATGTGACATTTCATGTATAAGTACACTAATATCATCTGCAAAGAGCACAACTAATTGACTCTTTGCTCAGATTATATGGAAGCCACTTATAAATATCAAAAACAGCTTAAGTCCGTGTGTATTTCCTATTATTGGCGAATTATATCGGCATTATTACTCAACTTAACCTTGTCCCAGTTCTTTCACTAAATTAGTTATGATCCCATAACCTTATTAGGCAATTTTGTTGCATGTTTCACCCATCTTTCGCCTGAAATATCAGATCCTCAGGCAAGCATCATCCTCAACCTTCCTTTAACACTATAGGTTGTCAATAGTGTACCCAAACTGGGGGAGAAACTAGTAAAACTCTGTGTTTAAGTATTTTTATGTTATTCTGTGTTCCACACTTGCAGCAGAGTACATGCCCTAATGACTAATCACTTTTACCTGACTACCAAGTGAAATAACGTGTTAAATTTAAAAAGTGGTAACACTTTATTGACAACTACCCATAGCTATTATAACTTATAATTACCTTTGTCATCCCCACACCAACAACAAATACTCTAACTTTCGGAGCCATCGTAACTTATCCTCTTTCGCTTACAGAAGTTTATCTCCAAATGCTCCTACTTTCACGGAGTAAAATGATGGGTCAAGGAGCACCCAAGAAAAAAACATGCATGACATTGCTGTTTTTCCATCCCCACTCCTCGGAACATATATGCGCAGTATCATTGTAGGATTTTTGTTTTGAAACTAATGCATAAAAGATGAAGTTCAAAGGTTAAGATATAAATCGCCTGATAAATATGGCTTCATTACTATATACATGCAGAGGTTCTATATCGGGTACAGTTTCTTATCTCTGTAGCTGTTTCATTGTTACTAGGTTCTTTTTTAGTTCCCATTGCAAATATGAGCGCTTATTAAATTTATTTCAAAGGAAAATAAAACTCTAAGATATATTTTATACAAATGCTTTTAAATCGAAAGAAATCTTTCTTCTACATTTCATAAGTAGTGAATGATTCCTGATAATTTTTTTTTCTTCCTAGTAATTACTAAATTGAAGTAATGATTTGTGCGCCATCCAAAATTTCAACGGTTCTCAGCGAAATTGATCATTCTTACTGATCCTGTAGGATTGTATATTATGTATATCTCTCTACTTGATGTTACAGACAGAGACAGTCCTGTGGCTTCAATCACCGAACGTCAGGGAGAAAGAAGCCTGAGGTGACACTGATATTCACAGCTGTAGTTCTGCTTCCTCATGCAACAATAACGCAGAAAAGCGAACAATCGTGTGGCTATCTGTCTATTCAGTTAGTCACTCTCAGGTTCTGTTAACTGGAATTGTTAGAGCTTATAATATACTTTTGTAAGTTTGGCACAAAATATTATTATACTATACTATTTACAAAAATTAAAGTTTACACTATACTTAATACCGCTTCTCTCTCTTGACACAAGTAAATAGTCGTACGCGTATCTTCCTCTGAACTTGAAATTATTGATCTACCTATATCCAACCATATATATTCAATTTCAGTCTTAATAAGTTTGATAAAATGATTCACTGAAATCAATATCATTTACACTGGTAGAAATATAAACTCACACATTTCTCTCTAAAGTCATAATTTTCTTCTTTATTTGATGATTGTGCACAACTATACTAGACTTTTTTACTTGGCTATTTTCTTTGTCCTTGTCTACACGGCAGGGCGAGGAACACCACTCAGACCCTTTTCTTGCCAACATCAGTTGCCTGATTGACAGTGAAAGTACATAGTAGTGGTCGTTTGTGACTGGATAGAAGTGAATTCCGGTTTCTCTAAAAGTGTGAGTGTTAAATTAGTAGTGTGGTTAACCAAATTTAAGGAATGTTTTTCCAATGTCTTATAGTTGCGTTTGCCATTTTGTTTGTGTTGGTAAAAATTTATTGGCGGTGTTGGAAAGAAAGGATAACTGATTAAAGCACATAGCAGGGAATGTCCACAAATGTTTAGCGATGAATGCGAAGCCTGAAAAACGGAAAACCAACCACATCGGTGATGAACATAATCGAAAGCACTTTTGTAGTTACAGATGTATATTCTTGCACAGCCAAATGGATTAAATAAAATAAAAATAAAGCCCAAACAGTGATACCGTTATAGAGACCCCGGGAAAAGCACGCCATGTAGTGCCGTGGCGATTAAGAGAAAGGTTCTATTCGTTGTACTGGTCGGACTTTCTACCTAGATTAGAAAAAATAAGTAAGGCTTTAAAAGAAAATAACCTGTTTGAGCATAAGTACACTAAGAAACATTTTGACAAATATAAATTTCAAATTTGTAAAACATTAAAACGGAAGAAAATTCTTAATGGAAAGACCCGACGTTGCATCGAAAAGATATACATTTCTAAGGACAATGAAACAAATGAGGTGTACTGGCTATCCAATTGGCTACCTGGGTGAAAATTGGATTAATGTTAAGCACACTAAACGTAACGCTTGGGAACTTGATTTCCCTCTTGGGACACGCTTTATAATTTTGGATGCAAGATTTTCAGCAGGTTTCATTCCCGGCGTCTTGCTGAGTAAATCAAAGTCTACCAAAGACTGTCATGAGAGAGGGATAATAAAACGCTTAAGGACTCGTTTGTTTAACACTCACGATGTGCATTCATCACAACTACACCGGTAGGTACCATTTAGTCAGGTTGGATTGCCAATATTTTCTTCTTCTGGCCTAATGTTTATACCTTTCTTGGGTTCAAATTGATATGGCCAGATTCCAGAACTGACTTGAGAAACAAATAAATGTTACACTAATGTTAAGACACGATGCGATACCAACAATGGTCAACAGAAGAGAAAGCCGTACAGCTGATAGCTCGGCTCCAGGAACGAACGACAGAAGTACTGAACGCGATTCTGACGTCAGCGCATCCAGAGGTACTCGGAGGGCTCTAGAAAACTTGTTCGGAAACCAGCGTCTGACCGCAGCCAGCTCAATTCGAGGCTGCAACAGCCAGGGGAGGCGCTGCACGAGTTCGCCCTGGCCATTGAACAACTGGTGAACAAGGCTCTAGTGAACTTCCCGGCCGGAAACGTGTCCCAGGAAGCCACCTACTCCTTCGTCGACAAGGTCCGCGACGCCGAGATACTCGGCGTCTAATGCTCGGCCACTACAGTATCACGATACGCTGACGGCTACGCTAAGAATGGAGATGGCCAAGATAACAAATGCTCCAAACTCGAAGACCAAGTGCATTCGATATGGTGAGGGCAGAGCAACAACCCAAGGACTACGGCGAGATCTTTCAGTGGTGTGTGCTGGAGATGTGACCAGCTAGGACACTTAATGAGCTTTTCACACCCAGACTGGCCCAACTTGGCCAGACTGTCACATTGAACAACATCTTACCTCTCTAGAGTCCCAGGAAAATTGGCGCAGAATTGATCAAATGATTACCTCCATCCTCCGGGCGAAGGGGCAAGATGAACGTATCAACCAACCTTGACGTGGCCTGCGCTGCAGAACATGTGATGGCTACACTGGTACATCAGTATGCTGACCATCTTTCAGGCTTTTCTTCCCGAAGTAATACCGCTTGGTGGTTCCAGGAAGAACCTCTCATGGCCTATAGACTGTGTCCCTTTCTTTTTATTATAGCTTGAATGTGAATAATTGTAATATAATTAATAATAAAGAATACTCTACTTAAAAAAAAAACGCCCAGACGACGAGCAGGCGGGAGACGAGTAAGTACCGGCGTGGCATGGAGCACGGAGGAACCGTCGGAGCCATCCCATCAAGTGGCGCTGTGTACTTTGGTCAGAAGAGTGAAGGGCAACATCATCGTGGACGGCAGAGCTCAGGGGAAGCAAAGCTGGGAATTGGCGGTCACGAGTGCAGCCCTGGCCATGATACGACCGGAGATAGTGAAGGCCTTGGCATCAAGGAAACTAGATCGGTCCTACGAGATAGGGATGCCATTGGGCGACACCTTGCCTGCCTGGAGTTGACCTTGGGTCAGAGCGTTAAAAGTCTATGGATGTTCGTCGCGAGGATCGCCGGGAAGTGTTATTGGACCTAGGCGCCCTCAGGAGGCACGAGGTGACGATAGACATCGACAGGGGGTCCTGCGAGCGAGAGAAGAAATAATGCTCAGAAGACCCAGTGAACATCTTAGGTTTTTCAGGGTAACCCTGACGGAGGTTGCGGTTGGGCCCACCAGGAGCACGGTGGCTGCGAAGGTGCACCAGGAAGTTCGGCTGTCAGGGAACTCCGTGGGCCGTTTTCGCGTTGTGCGCAAGACGGACCGTCAACACCCTCGGGAGAAGGACCACTGGACGAAGACACGTCACAAGTGGTGAGTCCGCCGTAGAAGTTTCAAGCAGGATAGCAGACATCGCCCTGCTCGAACCAAGGGACGTTAACCAGCAACCATGACAAGAACCGTGCCACTGAAGAAGAGATTCCACGACGTAATGTACTGCATCCAAAGGCTGTCCCGAGGAATGATGCTGGTGATACGCGTGGATCGTCTGGCCCACTACGACGGTGTTGGTAGGGGACTTCCAACCCTGAGGAGGGAGCAGTGTGACGCCGGCCGCACATCAAAGGGACGCTGGAGGTCACCTACCTCACACCCCTACGTTGTTAGGCAACGCGGCCGGCGACAATGAGCGGCGAAATAAGTGCCGGTTTCAGACAGTACGAGAGGCTTCGAGAAAAGTGTATTTACAGAGAATTCGACGGGACCTAATGCTGACTATATAAGCGAGATGCAAGGACAGAGAAGTCAGTTTTAAGTGAAGACAGTACTGAGCCGGTTAGTGTTGAGAGAGTGAGAGAATGTATCGTCAGTCAGTTTACACAGTTCTGTGTACAGTGAGCAGTGTGTCAGGGTTACGATAGAACAGAACAGCTCTGAGTTGCAAGGTAACGACAAATTGTAGGCTGCATTAACGATAAAACAGAGAACTGTGTTTTGTGATTTAATTTTAGAAGAAATAAAGTGACGTTAAAAGTAACCGGACCTGTCATTGGTCACAGTACCATTGATTACATAGAAACAGTTAATTGTTTATTAACATGTGCAAAAAGGTGTTACTTTACAAAATTAACAGAAGATGAGGAACACGTATATGTCGTGTGCAAGTGCTTGCATGATTGTTTGGCATTATTATTGCAACTACCTTACTCAATATGAATTACATCTTTGACACAAAGAGATACCTGAGGTTGCAATTGCAAGTAAAAGACCTAAGTATGATGCCTTACTGAATATGACTTATGTCTTTACCACAAATACTTTTTTAAAGTCAATAAGTTGCAATTGCAAGTACACGAGCGTCTTACTGGAGATTACCTGAAATTCTGTGTCTAAACTCATGCTAATAACTTAGTGTAAATAAAGGCGTGTTACAATAAATACACCACATATTAGGTTTACTTACAATATTTCTGCACATTTTGTCATTTAGAATTCTGAATTTTTTCGTTGTATACCACACATCATCTTTTTACAGGCTTTGTCGTGAAAATATTGAACCTGGTGTTTTAAAGCAGCATGAATGTAGAATAGTAAAGGATGAATCTAATGGCATTACTTGTTCAACAGATGTATCATAGCCGCGCCGTAGCCGAGTGGTTAGACCATTCGCCCCTCACCAAAGCGGCCCGGGTTCGACCCCATGTGACATTTCTATGGGACAAAGCGGCGCAGGTGCGAGTTTCATCCGGGTTCTCCGGTTTTCCCCGCCATCACATTCCACCTGTGCTCCATCTTCATTTCATGTATCATCAGCATCACTGCTTGCGGTGGCGTTTTGAAACTTAACAAACATTATGCAATGAAAACAATATGAAAGTCGAGTCATAAAATGGGCGCTGAGGACCAAGTATTTCAGCGCCTTTAAAATTACGTCATCATCGAGTCATAAAATTTATCCAAATATCTGCAAAACCTAACCAATATTAATCCGGAGAAGTTTTTGACAAAAAGTTTAGGAATATGATCGTTTACCTCATCAACATTAATACTGTTTACGTTCCATTTATGCAACAAGTAAAAATCTTTAAACACATTAAGCATTAGACTGAAAGTCAAATTTTTGCGACACTAATATAATATTGTTCCCTTTAGAGAAAATTTCACGTGTACTCCTTTTGTTCTACATTTTGGCTTGCAGAAAATACAAAACGACTTTGAAAACAAAATCAGCAGTGCAATCCTGGACGTATGACAGTTGTTTGTGCAGCGATATCATACTTCTGACATGATAACTACGTATACAGAGCACATTGGTTTAGCAGTTTTGTTGCTTCTCTCGTTGAAGAAGGGAATAGTTAACGGACCCTACAATGTAGTTCTTGCAACAACCTATAATTTACAGACCTCAATGGTTTACAGATCCGGCAACTAAAGAAGTGAATAGCTATTTGTGGTGTAGTTTTCTTGCAACCCAGCATTTCTTTATTATTTGCATACTTTTTACCTCTTCATTGTGCTTAACACGATTCAATCCGCCAATTTCCGAACTGCGTAAATTGTTTGGGACAAATAATGTGATTTTTCGCTCCTTCATACCTTTTCGGAGCTTTGTGTAAATTATTCAGGTCGTGAAAACTTACATAACTCCAAGTGTTTTTTTTTTCCTTACGAAAATAGCAAGTACGGTCAACAAAGCAATCGCAATCTATGATACCCACATAACCATGGAATAGTACCATATATATTTTCATTAAAGTGGCAACTAAATGTTTTAATACTTCTTTATTTTTTTTGGAAAGCCAGTATCATTATTGAGAAGCTTTTTTTTTTTTTTTCGGTTTGTCACCTTTAATTGTGTTTAGTTTTTTGCGCATAATTGAAAGAACTAAACCTACTCCTCAGTAGTCGTTCTATTTAGGCGCGGATCTAGAAATATTCGGTTCCGGTCCACTATCACTTCAGAATAATTAAATTCATGCTAAAACATGGCTAGCTAAATATTTAACTGAAAGAAACAATGTCTAAACTACCAGCTACCACCTGTCTAGGAAGAAGACTCTGTGTGACCGCCACAGGCCCTGCCCACCTTGGTAGCGTGATGGTCTGCCTCACGAGGCCTCAAGAGGTCGCGTTCGAATCTCACTTAGGGTAAGTTATCCGGGTAAGGTTTTTTCCGAGGTTTTCCCTACCCTGAGAAGACGAATGTCGGGTAACTTAAAGCTCCATGGACCTCGGGCTCATTTGAACATCATTTCACACATTTCATTTCATTCATTCGTCCGATATGACACATTGTTGGAGCATGTTAATTAGAAAAAAAAAAAAAAAAAAAAAAAGAGCCACAGGCCAACCGATCAAATGTTTAGGACATTCGAACATTCGCCTAAATCTTGATTCACTAAGTGCCCTATGTCAAGTTCGTCGCAATCATTAAATGCAGTTGTTAATGAAGTGTGCAATTCACTGTCATTGCTACTCCTGGCATTCGCAATAACTGTAACACAATCACTGTTTGTCTCTTCTCCTGTGACTTCAGCACTCGTGCTTTTCACTTTTGAATCTGTAGCTTGATCATTATTGGATTTTTCATCAATACCTTTTATTTCACAAGAATTGTCTCCGACTTCAAGACACGCCTTTTTAACAAACTGTAACAAATTCGTTTAAATATCTTAAACTTGTGGCTCTTATAATCACAAGCAACGCTCGAACATAGAACTGGACATTTCAGTATCACTCCACTGTGGCACTGTCTGCCACCAAGCTTACACCGCCAGTGTTACTCATCTAATGCATCGACAATGACAGTTTCGAATTAACGAAATGTATACTTATGTACTATCGATAGCTTGTTTCCGCTTTGCCGCTTTCCCATTCTTGAAGTCGTCGGTGAAGATCAGCAAACGTTTTTTCTCTGGGCCTAGATTTAATTTACACTTATTAAAATCGTCTGCGGCGACAAAAATCAAAAGCTGAATAGTTTAATGTAGCACGTTATAGTTTATGATCAAAAGAAATGATGTGTAATGCACTGTAATATACAATAAGGCATAAAACTATTATGTATTAGCATTATTATTCGTATTATTATAAAAAGCTAGTAGAGGCAACAGCGTTGCTCGCATTGTTGCCTTTTATCGTGGACATATTTCCGTAATTCTCACTTTCTTTCTCTTCCTCCCCATTTTATTCTCCTTCACTTCTCTTTCTCATTTTTACTTCCCTTGCCTTCTTCTTTTCCTGATTACCATCCCCTTACGTAGGACTTACAAGCCAGCGCCTAAGGTCAGACGTCTGTCGAGGAACAGAGGAACCCATGTACCAGACAGAGTGAACACCTGCAAGTATGAGAGTGAGGAAGTGATTACCCTCCCCTTATGTAGGACTTACACCCCCTAGGACTGTTGTGAAACACAGAAACCTATGTACCAGACAGAGTGAACACCTGCAAGTATGAGAGTGAGGAAGTCATTACCCTCCCCTTATGTAGGACTTACACCCCCTAGGACTGTTGGGAAACACAGAAACCTATGTACCAGACAGAGTGAACACCTGCAAGTATGAGAGTGAGGAAGTCATTACCCTCCCCTTATGTAGGACTTACAAGTCAGAGTGTCTAGAGTCAGACGTCTGTCAGGGAACACAGGAACCTATGTACCAGACAGAGTGAACACCTGCAAGTATGAGAGTGAGGAAGTGATTGCCCTCCCCTTATGTAGGACTTACACCCCCTAGGACTGTTGGGAAACACAGGAACCTATGTACCAGACAGAGTGAACACCTGCAAGTATGAGAGTGAGGAAGTGATTACCATCCCCTTACGTAGGACTTACAAGCCAGCGCCTAAGGTCAGACGCCTGTCGGGGAACAGAGGAACCTATGTACCAGACAGAGTGAAGACCTGGAATCTGGTGGTCAGCCCAGCACCAAGTATGAGACGAGGAACAGGATGATATGAAATGCAGGCGAAATCGATAGTTGGAAAGGTGATAATGGAGCAATTGGTGGAATGAGTGGTGGGGGAAACCGGAGAAAACCCACCCTGACACCGCTTCGTCCACCATGAATACCACATGCGGGTCGCTGGGATCAAACCCGGGTCGCCTAGGACGCTCTAACCACTCGGCCACGGCGCCGCCGGTTACTCACCTCACCACTTTTCATTCTGATGCCTCCAATTGCTTTGGTTGCGTTTTTGCAATACATACGGAGCAGCAACAACAATAACAATAACAAAAACAATTATAATAAATGTGTAGTTATTTAACGACGTACATACTGTTCTGAATGTAGCCCCTATAGTTGTCAGCTGTTTACCAGTTGTTAATATCAGAAAGTCTACCCACCTGAGCCTGGCACATTATCACATTTATTAAAGTGCTAGTGACTGCGCTGCGGCAAGATGAAAACCTTGGGCACAGAAATTCAACGTGTAACCAACCCGCGTCACCAACAGCAATATAAAATATGGAGATTATAATTTATTAGTGATGTTTTGAAAACCGTTAATTGTGCCCGCTCCATATGGCTGTTTAAACGATCCTTACTTATATCGCGATGTTACTCGCACCCGCACAGCGGCAAAGAAAAATTCCAATAACTCTTTAAATGTTCATCCAATCGAAATGTTGCTTATTACAAAACTTAACGTTGTTGGTAAGATCATTTGCTACGTAACATATTTGTAAAAACTCCCCAAAAAAGGGAAGCTATTTTGATTTATTCAATTTGGGTCGCATTAGAAACCTTCCACCTCAATGATCTATTCTTTAAGTAAGACCAACTACCAAAGGTAGTACATACACCAATTTTCATAGAAATCGGTTTGGCCATTTTGCGTGATAATGAGGTAACACACATGTAGCAATAACGTAGGATATGACGGGGGGGGGGGGGGGCGGCCCTGGATCTATTGTACAGTCACGCGTAGCACCTTCTGGCACTGCTATAGGAATTTTCACGTCACGAAGGCACAACGGGCTCTTATGGGCCATGCTATTCTTACGGAAGATTCACGTGCGCTGTTGCCAAATGTGCGTGTTTTCAAATGCGACTAAGATAAAGTATGAACATGCATTTCGGTGTGAAATGTGTCGAAGAATACTATGGTATGCACGATAAACATTTTATATAATTGTATAGTTTTTAAAATGATAAAATCTAAAATTTTGTTGAAAGCAGATTTTTTAACATCTTTCTCGCTCCGAACGTCAACACATGGTTTCAAATCTAAATAATTGCAATGGAAAAAAATCTGGATTATTTGCTTGCTTTTATAGGCCACGTTGGTATTTAGATTATATCAATATGTCTAAACATATTTTTCTAAAAAAATAAAGTTTAAAACAAAGTGTTAAGATTTTTCGTTTATACAGTGGAAAATGTAGTCGCTGACTAATTCTCGTTCTGTAAGTCCACGTAAAAACTTCCAGCGACAAACTTGTCAAGTAAATAACGAAATTATTTTTTATATACATATAGAACGTCTCCAGTACCGAAGTATTCATGAATCACCATTTGAAGCAAATGTTTGCGGCGCACAAAGCACCCCATGGACGAAAGCCGGTCCTCGTGTCTTGGAGATGATGAAAACCAGATGTGGTGTGACAGTTGAAGGGCCGATAAGTCATTGTACATCAGCGCAGGTTTTCAATAGGTTTTGGGAATGTGAGGCGTGAGCGAGTTTTACAAGCTCTCTGGTAATTATGTGCATTGCAGTTAAGTGATCAGTGCGGAATGGATCGCAGAAAATAGGCGAAATTATTCAAAGTGGCGACCGAAAAACAATTCTTAGAATGTATGATTATTGAAAGAAAAAGAACCCCGGATACAGTGACTCGTTTATTGTTAGTGAGCTTCATAAGGCGACTGGTGTAAGTAGGCCTACATTTTTTATATTAAGAAAAGAATGAAGAATGTAAAGAGGGTCCCATCACTACACCGCGGCATACATGCAAAACCAGCAGGAAGATAAAATATAATTTTGAACGCAAATATGGCACAAATTTCCTGAACCTCTATTTCAAAGTACTCCCCCTACAATTCTGACCGTGTTGAAATAAGTCAATGAGGATGAGGACTTGCCAAATTTTAAATATTCAACCTTTTATAGCTTAGGGAGGAAATGGGGTTTCATTTTCAAAAGAGAAGAAATAAATCGTTTATGATCGAGACAAATGATATACTGTGGCGACATTCCTGTTTACAGAAAATAAAACAATTCAGCAAAGAGGTAAGGAAAATCGTGTACCTTGATGAAAGTTGGGTAAATGTAGGGCACACTGTATCAAAAGTTTGGAAGGATAAGACTATAAAAACTCCTAATGAAACGCTTTTGGCCGGGTTATCCACTGGTCTTAAATCACCTACTGCCCGCGGACCACGATTTGTAATTTGCATGCCGATGGTACGATTTGTACAGGGTGCAAAATCTGTTTTCTTGACCAACAACGCCGCGCTGATTCTCCATAAGAGACATTGTGCCTTCATAACGTGAAAACTCCTATAGACTGTCACAAGCAGATACATATATTCCCCCTTCTCCTCGCTACTCAGGGGCTTCAATAATTCCTAGAGCTGACCAACATTCGGTGAAGTGTTATGATTCACGCACTTTTACTAAGAACTTAAAACTTCATAAGAAATCCGTTTGTTACTACTAAATAACAATCTACGCAAAATACTGTTGCTAATGCTATTGAATGTACTTAGTTGTATTTGAAAGTGCCACATAAAATAAGACAATACATTTTTCTTCGGACATTAGAGAGATTTCAGCGCTTCCTATTACTGACGAGTCGTGATTGTTTCCAAGGTGAGGAAAGCGTTTCCAGTTCGGCTTCTTTGATTCTAGTTTTGGAGTAGCTTGACAAATTTATGGTACTTGTGAAGCACTGTTTTGGACCGTGTTCACACTTCAGGGGGTAGTTCTCTTTCTCCTTCCCTTTGTAATACTACAACAGCAATAACAATAAATAATGAGAAGAAGAAGAAGAAGAAGAAGAAGAAGAAGAAGAAGAAGAAGAAGAAGAAGAAGAAGAAGAAGAGCTAGGCTGTCTAAATTTCGAAAGTATTTTCAGCGGAATAACATACCTAAGTATTTTCGTGCAAGTAATTATTAGTTCTTCCAGTTCTATATTTCTAGCGTATAAATAAAATTGAAGGTTTTTCAAAGCTTAGCCATATTTTACGTTGATGGCTTCAAGCGATTAGAGAGAAAACACCTTTCGTCTGTCTGTCTATGTATAAGGAAGTAAATGTAGCATTCACTTTCTAATGGAACTTAGAAAATAAATACGAGGTTATGTTAAGTAGATTTTCCGGGCTTGTGGGCCGTGGTCGAGTTGGATTGCCTTCCTCCGACGTTTCGCTGAAAACTGCGTCCAGCATCTTCAGGGTCAACCTCTGTTATTTTGGTCTAAATTAGCGGCTGCACATAAACTAAAGTTCACTGCAAACTTTCATATTCATCTTTGTTTCTTATTAGTGTCCTTGGTAACATAAATTTTCACGATCGCTCGTTCTCATGAATACCAACATGAGATTATCGCTAACAAATCTTTTCTTAATAAATTGATCTCAAATTATATTTTCAAATGCCGGCAAATGGGACGTCTCTGATCCTGGTATAAAAGAGAAAGCTTTCCGTATCTCGGGTTTTCTTCTCCCTCTTATTAGAGCCGGGAGCCAAGTTTTGCTTATCTGCTGCCTCTCTTCTTTTCGATTGTAGGAGTATTTATGCATAAAAATCTCTATCGCTTCCCGAGTCAAGCGAGCCTGGTAGTGGCTTGTCCTTAAGAGTACCTCCGTGTCTTTGTAATTCACGTCGTGGCCGAACAATAGAGAGTGTTCTGCCACCGCTGACTTGTCCGTCTGCCCCAACCGGCTATGTCTTTCATGTTCTTTTAGTCGAGTGCTGATACTCCGCATGGTGGTGCCTATATATACTTGTCCACAGCTACATGGTATTTTGTAAACACCGGCTGTGCAGTGTGGATGTCTTTTATCCTTAACGGAGTTAAATAAATCTTTGACTTTCTTTGTTGGCTTATAAATAGTCCTAATGTTGTACTGTTGCAGCAGTCTTCCTATTCGGTCTGTTACCTTATGGATGTATGGTAAATAGATGGTACTCAGGGTTTGCTTCCTCCGGTCTTTTTGGACTGACGGGTACCTCGGATGGAGAGCTCTTGTAATTTCCTTGTGTGTATAACCGTTGCTGATGAGGGCCTTGTTTAGATGTCGGATTTCTTTATTCAGCTTTTGTGGCTCACAAATCTTCTTGGCCCGTTCGGAAAGGGTTTTGATTATGCCCAATTTTTGTCTTGGATGATGGTTCGAGGTTTTATGGAGGTACCTATCAGTATGAGTAGGTTTGCGATAAACTGTGTGACCCAGACGTGAATCAGCTTTTCTTGTCACTAGGACATCCAACTCGACCACGGCCCACAGGCCCGGAAAATCTACTTAACATAGTTGATAATGCCGGCCGTGAAAGCCTCAACACTTATAAATACGAGGTTAATAAATAAATAATATCTTTATAATTTATCCCTGAGAGAAGAATATAATGGATCAAAACTATTAAAATGAAAACTAGGTGCCTGAAAATAGCCAGTGGAAATCCATATTATACATTCTAATAAGTTCTGTCATTAATAAAATTGCAGATGGATGAAATTTAAAAAGTTATACACATGTTTTTAGCGATGGTTTCAGCATTCGTTGGTTGCAGAGGGTGAAGAACAAGGTATTCACCCGGTTCTGGATGGAGTTCACTTGGATCCACGCATTCGTTTGCTGTAAAGATGAAAAATCTGGCCATATGATATTATGAGGCAATATTTACCTACACTAAATTTAAACTTTGAACCATTTTACACACAATTCAAACAGCCACTCAGCACTAAGGTTTCTCTTCAACTAATAGTAAGAGTAGCAGGTCAAACTATTGGCAACGTGGTGCTTAGTATGTAGTTTTGAGTCTTCCGCAAATTGGTGGGAAAGTGGTAAAACCTTCACATCAAGGGCGGAAAAAGATAGCTTTGTAAGGAACTGGAAATCCGACTTTCGGCGGAACTATACTGAATGAGCTCACGGCACTGGCCACTCGAGCTTGTGCAGCTATCCACAACACAGCGGATGTTCGCCAATATATTTTGAAAATGCAACCAGAGCAAGGAAAACATTGTCTCGCATAAGTTGTTTTTCATCTTGTGAATTTCTTGGGAAAGCGGCACTTCCAACGCTTCATTGTACGCTGTGCTACCATGTCTACATTGAAACAACTTGTAGGAGCGGGATTGTCAGGTTACGCATCTGACTAGACAGGTGTATCCAGAGGCCTCTTTGAGGGGTACATGGACGCAACGGAAAAACTTCAAGGATATCTTCTTTTCGATTTATGCCTATAGACCAACGAAGTACTTAGGTTTCCCTTCGATGAGCACCTCTTAGAAAGGATGAGTAAGTGGATAAAACCCAATTATCACTTGCTATTGGTACTTTATAAATCCAAATCAAGTTACGCAATGGCATTTTACAGAACGGCCGACAAGGTGTTAGTGTATGCAATCGTCGATTGTGCGTTAAACGTTTTGAATGATAACTACACATTAAATGTTCAAGATAAAACCTTGAACGGTACAGAACTTCTTTTAGAAGGTAGGTTAACGAAAAAGAGAAGGGTTACCTATGCTAAAAGAAACATATAATTCAAAAGGGTGGGTTTTTATTCCTTTGTTTTCAGCTGCCCTCACCGGTATAACTAATTTAACTGAATCTCAAATGTTGCAAAAATTGTTGTGGTAAAACCGGAATTTTTGAATGCATATGCTTGTAAAAAAAGGTATAATAAGCAAAAAAGTAGGAATTTATACAAAGTACGGATTCAATGAAGATGTAGGACGCCGCCGCCGGTCCAGTTGATTTAAGAAAGGAAGAGAAACGGGAGGTTGAAAGCTTTACAAAAGAGAATTTCGTTCACCCTGCGGGATCCTATTTACATACATGTCCTACCACAGACAGCGTTTACATCATTTGTAGAGATGAAGGGACTAGAGATAGGACTTACAAGCCAATGCCTAGGGTCAGATGCCTGTCTGTCGGGGAGCAGAGGGACCCCTGGACCAGAGTGAAGACCTGGAAGCGGGTGGTCAGCCAAGCACCAGGTATGATAGTGAGGAAGAGGATGATATTGAAATGCAGGCGAAATGGATGATTGGAAAGGTGACAATGGAGCAATTGGTGGAATGAATGGCGGGGGAACCCGGAGAAAACCCGCCCAGACGCCGCTTCGTCCACCACCAATAACACGAATATAATGATCTTGCTATTAAAATAAACATTTGAAGAGTACGAAAGGGCTTTGGCAACTGTTAACAAGAAAAAACGTTCACACGTTTGTCGTATCTTCGTCAGATATACATTAACATAAACAAATTCTTCTGCTCATCAATGGACATTTGCAGAATAACGATTCAATCAGATTAAATGTAATTGGGGAAAGAAACATTGGCGTCACGAGGGTGGCGGGAGGGGGGCCGCGATCCCCTTGTAAATTAGTGATTTAATGTGCAGTCAATTAGTATTAGATATTGTTTTAATTTTGATGTGAAGAACAGATTTTATTTAGCACAGAATAATACCCTTACCAACAACAAATGCTATAACATATCTTACACAGCTTTTGGCAACAGAATAAAGAATTAATATTGTTTGATTGCAAACTTTTAATATGCTCCCCCCGAAAAAGTCTGCCGATGCCTATAGAACGAATTATACTGAGATAATAGCAAAACTGTTTCCCTCGAAAGCCATCGAAGCTGAACAGCAGCAGAGGTGGAGCACATATAAAAAGCCATAATGTATAAAAATATTTTGCGACCCGTCAAAACCTAGAGCATTTTCCATATTTTCTAAACTTTCTACCCAACTTAATAAAAAGAAACAGAAAAATAAATGTTAAAACTGATTCCTACACTTTACACAAACTTGCACGAAAGTGATTTCTAGAAAATGTTTACACCGTAAACAACATTAACAATGTGTGGGAAATCAATTTGGCAGATCTTCAGAGTTTGGCTAAATAGAATACATCACCAAGTACCTTTTGACATGCATGGACTATTTCTCTAATTTGCATATTTGCTCTTTAAAATCCAAGAGCAGTCCGGCCACTGCCGATGCTTGCCAAAAGTTTAGCTGACGTAAGATCTCTTCTACTGTGAGGTCCGAAAAGTGGAAAGAATCTCTAGGATCTGATTTTCAAAATCTGTTTAAATGGAAAGCTTTCGAACACCAGGTAAATTTAAATTCAGACGTAAAATGCTTCATGGCAGAACAGTTCAATCGAACTTTAAAGATAAAACTGTAAATACTTCTCGAAGTGGCGTAGCTGCAAATAAATGTTGTGGGCCCTACTTACTAATAAAGCTTAAAAATGGAGAGATTAATATTAAAATAACACTCCCTGATTACCAACACTAACAATTATTTTTCCTAAATAATATACATTAGAGTCCCAGAACTTTCACCAGCAGTTATTCTCCACTCCACACTGGTCGTCATGATTTGGGCTTGTAATGGTGCACCTAAGTCTCATCAAACATGATGATTTTGTACACAAAAGTATCACCTCCCTCTTCATAATGTGTCCGAGACATTTGAACTTGCACAGCTCTCTGCTCTTAAGTGAGCCACTGTGGAACCCAAAGAGTTTACACTTTTCACAATTTCAGCTCTCTGAATGTTTGATTGGACACTCCCATACCTTATGAGGAGTTTTCAAGTGATGTCAAACACTATGATGTTGTTGTAGTGTTTAACGCCCGCTTTTACTACTACGGCATCGCAGGCAGTCACTATGATGTGGAGATGTCTCAAACAGACTGGGCGTTCTCTGGTGTGATGCTGGGGCATGTCACTAATTAAACTTGTGGCACCAATGTTTCCCCCAAACTGAGGGAATAAACAAACAAAAACTGACATTCTGTTTGTAACACAGCTGGATGCACATCTCGACAGTAATTCACCAATCAAAATGAGTTCCCAAAGCCACTACTCTCCCTCCTCCAGGTGCTATAAAATCCCTCAACCTATCCAGTGCTCTACAAGCATGCAGTAAAGAAACAGCTGTTTCAGTTTGATTCGGCCTCATAAAAGAGTGTATAATAGTGAGTGCTGTTTTTTTACAAGAGGCATTTTCATATATTTTTGTAGATTATTTATTTTCAGATAGTGTTTTATGTAGCTGCAACTTTGCTAGCAGTTATTTCTATTGTTTATAAATTTTAATTATGTACTTATATTATTTTGTTGTTTGGTATGCTTGGTTTACGACAGTAATTTCTCTATATGCAGTGCCAGAGGGGAATTATACGCTAGTAAATATTTTCAGTACCAGTTAGTCCAAGCTTGAAAATTATATAACATGTGATCACAGTAATTAAAACTTCAAGTGATGTTAATTTCTTCTATGTGGGCATGCAGAGATCAACCCTTAATTGATTTAATTTTTTTTTTTTTTTTTTTACAAATTAATTCAAATACTGTTATGAAATAGTCCAAGCTTATTGTCTGAAGTTGCATTTTGAATAATCTAATGAAATGTGATAAAGGGTACGTCTCCTATTTCCTTGACATACAACCAAGTACACATTTCTGCTGGAAGTGGTTTTATTTACGCACCTCGTATTCTCAATTTGTCTGCAACTAGGTTGTGAGGAATTTAAGTGCATGTTACTGTTCTGTGTGAGTTTTCAATTCTTGAGATTTCCAAATAATTGTAACTATCATGTCCAGCATGTGAAAAAGGGGTTTATGTAGCATTTTATAGTTTTTCATAAAGATGAACATACTTACAATAGTTGATCGACTGACTAGTCATTGGCCTATACATTGTGATGTTGGCCGGCGGCTGTCCGTCTGTCAGTCACAGAGAAGCACAGTGTTAGCTAGCTCACACCACTGCTGACTACAAAGGCCTGACTGCAGGCAGATCTGGAAACTATTCACAAGCTTGTTTACAAGTTTCAAGAAAAATCTATGTTGCATCATTCTCGGCTATATAAGTGAGTCAGCCAACCAGAGTGGAAGTCAGTCAGTGTTGAGAGAGCTTTTAGTTTTACACTGTTTGGACAGCTGATCATTGGAGTTATTTGCTTGAAGTCAAGGAATATTAGTGAAATGTGTCAAGGTTAAGATAGGATTGAACAGCTATGAGTTGCAAGGTCATAATGAATTGCAAATTGTGTCAATGATAAAACAGAACTGTTTTGTGATTTAGTTTTGGAAGAGAAATAAAGTGACAGAATAAAGTACGTGTACATGTCACTTGTCACTATGTGTATATTATCATTTTAGGTGGTTCTAATATCTATTAGGCTACTGTTCCATACGACCTTTCCAACTTGCCAAGCAATTCAGATCAAATGTGGGAAATGACAGCTCCATTTTTCCTCATTTTAGGACATGTGCACTCATGTTTTTGCAATAAAATTGGATTTGAATGTACTGTTCCAATGGGACTTTTACTAGTTTACAGTTGATGGTAAAACACCACACCATAATTCCCAAAATATGAGGGGCATTCAAAAAGATTTGCAAGTGTCATCCTTAAGACCAAGCTATTGATGGAATTAATAAACTTATCCTTGGAATCCTTCAAAGCACTCTCCATTTCTCTCCACACACACAGTTGCAGATGGTGCAGCCACTTGGGAGGTACTGTCAACAGCCTAATCAAGGTCCTGTACTTCTCCGTATATGGTGTAAAATCATGGCTGCATGGTCAAGCACCTTCCAGCTCTTCTGTAAGGAGACACATTGTGGTGTCTTCAAGTCCATCTTTGGAATGCAGAACCCATTTTGTATCCTTAAATGTTCATGGAGTATACAATCAATGCTGCCAACACTAATATGTTTCAACAGTGATAAGTTCATTCCCCTCCAAGTTCCTCGCTGTTTAATTTGTTTTCTTGTTCTCAGCTTCCTGATGCCATCCGCGAGCATTGTCTTTCAGTCTCTTGCCCATCTTCAGATGATAGAATCCATCTTGCTATGGTATGTGACATTGGTCGTAAAACAATATACAGACGAGACGGGGTTCAGTTGGCCTTGAGCGGTTGTGTGTGCGTGGCCATGGCGGCGCGATAACAACAAAAGGGGCCGAGAAGCTTCTCGTTGATTCTCGCTGAGTCATCGCGCACGTGTGCATCCAAAGATTTCGAAAGGTCACGTGATCATCGGTTCCAGAATAAATAGGACACAGACAGCAGTTTAGTTTTGAGTCAGTTTGAGTTTAGTTGTGTAAGTCGTCGAGTGATTGTATCACAATAGTCAAGATATAAGGGACAGAAAAACTGGAGAGAGAGACTGAAAGACTGAGAATGATTACCAGAAGAACAATTGTGAAAGCACTGGTCGGCACAAAGTTGGGAGACCTCTGCCAGCGCGTGGACGATAGGGAGGGTCTTGGTGCCCTGGAAGGATCAAGGAAATGGATGCCGGTGCGGAGGGATAGCCCTTATCTGGGGAGGGAGCACCTAGTGGCTGAGGCGACAGTTGTACTCGTCTAGGAGAATGGAAGTGTATGTTACAAGGAACACAAAGAGCCAGCTCAAGGACGTCGTCGAGGATCACCTAGAGGAGTGTTTCGGAGATGTGGCTAACCAGGACATGTGGAGAATGACCAAGCAAGGAACACGTGAGAACCGACTTTGCGTGGGACATAGAGGAACAGATGGAGCCATCCAATTAGGTCATGCACAGTGCCGTGAACAGAAGAAAGGAGGACATCATCGCGGATGGCAGGATACAGGAGGAAGCCGTACCCGGTGCGGTGAACACGGGTGCAGCAGTGACTGTGATACGACCGGAAATGGCGGAGGATATGCCAATGTGGAAACTAGATCGACCCTACGAGATAGTGATAGCATTGAGTGACAACTTGCCCGTGGAGGAGGCCTGGGAGCTGACCTAGGGGAAGAGTGAGTGAGTTTATGGGGGTTAACGGCCCGTCCCTTGGGGAAGAGCGTTAAAGGGCCTGTGGGTGTTCGTCGTGAGGGTGACTGAGGTGATACTGGAAGGGGATGTCCTCAGGAGCCACGAGGCGACGGTCGACGCCGGCAGGCAAGGCCTGAGTCGGACCAGACGGGATAACGTGCCGGAGCCCCAGCGAGCATCTGAAGGTCGGCAGGGTGACCCTGGCAGAGGTAGCAATTGGGTCCGCCAGGAGCAAGCAGGCGGAGGTGCACTGGGGAGGTTCATGGTCATGGAACCCCGGGGGTCGTTTCCACATTGTGCGCAGGATGGTGCGCCAACACACCTGGGTGGCAGATGTCGCCCTACTTGGATCAAGGGGCAATATCCAACAATATTGCCGAGGACAATGCCACCTGGAGAAGTGATACGATGGCAAAGTCTACCACACCCCGGGGATTCTCTGACAGAAGATGCTGATGGTACATTGGGATGGTGTTGCCAACTACAACGGTGCTGTCGGGAGCAGTGGGACATTGGTCGTGCAATATACGGATGAGGGGGGGCGGGGGCAGGCGGCCTGGAGTGGTTGTGTGAGTGGCCGTAGCGGTACGAAAACAAAAGGGGCAAAGAAACTTCTAGTTGATTCTTGCTGAGTAATTGCGCACGTGTGCATGGAAAGATGTCGAAAGGTCATGTAACATCGGCTGCAGTATAAATAGGACACAGACAGCAGTTTAGTTGTGTAAGTCATTGCGTGCAGTTAGTTTTTAATTACGAGATATGAGTCGGCCAGCCTGTCAGTGATACCTACATATGTGTCGAGTGATTGCATCATAATAGTCAAGATATAAGGGACAGAGAAACTGGAGAAAGACACTGAAAGACTGAGAAAGATTATCAGAAGAACAATTGATAGCACATGGGACTATAAATTGTGCATTTGTAGTAAACTTTAGAGGACAATAGAGTTAGAAAAGTAACCGGACTTTGGATTTAGCAATTTTGTTACAGTATCAAATTAACATGATCACCATGAAAAGCTACCAAGCCCTCATAGATTTGTTTCTGCTCTTTCAGCTAGCTTATACTGGTGAACATGTAGAAAGTAATGTGTAATCCAATTTAATTCTTTTGGGCTGAAGTAAATGACTGTGTTGGGCAAAACGACCATTTCAATGTCGTCTGTAATAAAGCTACAGAAGAGGCTCTAACAGCAGTGAAAGCTCAAAACTGCAAAAAAGTGGTTACTCATACAAGGGGCGTAATAATTGCAGCATTGAAGAATGAGTTTTAGAAGTAACGATAGAACAGCTTGTCATTTCCATGAGTAATTCCAGCAACAACAATAATGATGCAAGCGATTCAGATATCAGTGGCATTTTCCCATTAGAATAAGCATCAATATTTCACAGGTATGTATGTCTCTTTTGTTAACATAAATCTTTACAGTGATATATACTTGCACATTTCATCCTTTGCATGTAGAGTCACTATTTTACTACTGTCTTCAAATACGAATATAAATAATACCCACTCTACATTCCAAGCGTAATCCAACTGTCTTCATGCACATAATCCTAACACCCTCTCCAAGTGGTCGTGATAAGCAGAAATGTCACCTCTATCTCACTGTGAACTGTCAATCCCTTTCTTGGTTGGTGCCGACTATAGTAACATTAAAGATGCTAACAGTAAAAGATGACAAAATGATGAGGGACATAGGGAAGTTTATGGAGAGAGTTAAGTAAAATGGTTAAGAAGGCTAAAGAAATTAAGAGGGAGAGAAAATGAGGCTAAAATTATGGATAAATGGTCAGAGAGGCGAACAACTTAACAGCCCATAAATATGAGGCATTTGTCAATATGCTGCTGGAAACAGCAGTTGTGAAGTCAAGGAAGAAATGGACGACGATGATGACGAGGCCAACGAAAGGGAGTCAAAAATACACACTTATAGAGAAGCAGTATCTGTTGTGAGTGACATTCAGGAATTTGCAGCTTTTAAGAATGTTCCAGAACTACTGGAGCTGATGCAGGATGCAAAGATCTTCGAGCGTTCTCTTGTGAAGAAGTCGCGACAGTGCACTTTGACAAATATGTGGGGGGAAAGAAACTAGTGGAGAAACTGCAATTATGTATGACATATAATTTGAAAATACAGCAAAACATTACAATTGAACCAATTTTTTATTTTCAGACTTTTATTTTAAATTCTTCCTTCAGTTTAATTCTATATGATTATATTTTTTGAACTTTGTTTTACTAAAATATGTACAACCCTTTATAAGAAGGAAACCCATGAAAATGGAAAAATATTATTGGAATGATTGCACTCCATTTTAGGCAGGTTTTACTGTATTATTATTATTATTATTATTATTATTATTATTATTATTATTACACATTGTAAGTTGCCATTAGGGTGCTATCTGATATGAATTTTAGATTGCTTGTGGTTTACATGCACGTTGCCATGCTAGCTCAATGGTTAGACCAATCCCAACTGTCTCAAGATATAAATGTTGTTCAACAAAGCAGAACATTAACCGACAGCAGGTTTGTATGCGTTTAACATATAGGGTTCAATTGTGCATCAGTTACTTAAAAGGCAAAGCCAATATTTCTGTATTGGAAATGATATAACTCAAGGCACAAGAACCCTTGCCTGGTCTAGCCACTTTGTCCCCCACCTCTGCCCACTATAGGTGGCGTGCAGTACTGCCAGCCAGTTATGCTGTCTGTACAACCATACCATCAATAAAATTTAACTGAATAAATAAAAAAAAAGTATTAGAGTAATTTTTTTTTTATTTGCATTACTGCTCACAGTTCCTAGTTGGCGTACCTTTCTGGTTTTATCAAACAAAATTTACTTTGAATTTCACTACTAATGTACAAAAATGTGTATTAATTTCACTTCTGTTCCAATGTTCAACATCTCTTAGAGCAGTTAGGCATTTGCAACTCATTGCAGGTGTTGGAGTATCATGTAAAATAAGCAAAACAGGTAAAGTATCTTCTGTTTTATATTCAAATTCTTGAGCACTACACACAGTAAAATGGCTGTACAACTCAAATATTGTGAAAATTCATTACTATTGCTCCAGAGTAGAAACCTCAATTCTCTGAAAAATGTTAAAAGCTACAGCAATTGAAAAGAGTAATTCTCAAATTCAGAGTTCCAGAAGTTACTGTTTACTCCTTAAATATCAAATATAATTACAAAACTAAATCTACTACAAAACCAAACATAATGGACCAAGATAATTTTTATGTCATGAATGTATTTCCTTTTTTTTAATTATTTACCAAGGGAAATCTCAGCGACAACATACACACAAAATAATTAAATTTCATTTTATTTTGGAAAGTATGTTACATTGAAAGAGAATCTAATCCTTAAGTAGAATTCCTAAACTTTTCTTCAAGACACTAACTCCCCTTTAAAGAATTCACGAACAGCAAAAACTTAAGCAATTACTTAAAACAGAAGTTTATTATATCAACAAGAACGCTGAATATAATAATATGAAGGTCAATAAATTGGACCTTTTTACACTATGTACTTTATAAAAGCAGCAACTGCAGGTTACTGACTTGCACACAAGTGCAGCCCGGAGCTGTGAAGGTTAGTTGGCCAAAACATAGTTGTATGTATACACACATCAGTAGACACCTGCAGCTGTGTAGATACCAACAGTAGAACCCATGTGCACTAGACTTGTGGCTTATCGCACAATATTCTGACCCCTAGTTATAAGTAAATTTGAATGAGACAATGTGAACTGTTTACAATGCTTGTGAATATGGACACATTATACTAAGTACTGAAGTTCAAATAAAAAAAAAGGGGGGGGGGGGGGAAGGATATGAAAATATATTAGAGGGTATAGCACAGTTGACAACATGGCGGCAGAAAACGAATTGAATCACTGATGACAATCATAAAAGATGACAGCACACTAATGCAAAAGTATCCAGTGTTGTTTATAGCAGCGCACTCTTCATGCTAACTGGCTTCATAACATTTGCCAAGTCTCTTTCCATTTCTTAAGGAACCACAATTCTACAATTTTATTGTATACTTGGAACAGTTTTCTTTTTCTTTCTTATCTGCATCACCATGCAATGCAATGGTTCCCCTGTTTCAATATTTGTGAAGCACTCACAGACATACTCCTCAAAACTGAAGGATACTTTTACATCTTCATCTTCTGCTTTATTTTCTATTATCTGTGAATTGGTAGCCACAGAAATAGTGGAAGAGGTTACAGATACTTGCTTTCCAGATTTTCAGGTCACTATTTTAATCTCCAGTTTTTCATACTCAGAGACAATCTTCAAAACTCAGCAACATGATTATGATGAATACTTTAGTTTTTAGTGAATTCCTAAATTGTTCAAGTCTCTGATTGTTCATTCATAATTCTTAATTGAAGTAAATATAATTAAGATATAAATAGCAAATTATTAGTACTTTTAACATTTTAATTTCAAATCAGAACCTATTTATTGAAGTATTCATGGTGGTGGTTCACTGCAAGGAACATTGCACATTAGCATCTGTGTTACATATAGTAATCTTACTTTTTAAAATGTTATTGCACACATTTTTCATATTTGCTGATATTTTTAATATTCAACTTTTTTGGACACATTTTGTTTCTACAGATATTTCATGCATCTGTGGAAGTAGACAAGAAGCAGTCTGACAGTAGTTTGCTTCTGTTTTTATCACCATTATCTTTTCTTTCCTTTCTGCCCCCCCCTTTTTTTTGGTACTGTTTAATGCCTGTTTTTATTATGCTCATGCAAAGATCTGTTTAGAAGATATTAACCTTATGCTCTTCCTAATGATCTTAAGGAAAAAGTTGAGACAATTTCAATGCTTCTAAAATTGCTGCTAAAGAGTATCTATGTTCAAAATCATTTCATTCTGTACAAGATTATCTGAATGACAAATTAGCCTGTTAATGCTTATGTAGCTCTGTAAGTAGTTTCCAGCTGTTTTAGTGACAAATCATTGTTACTTACATTTTCTGCCTGCTTGAAAGCTACTTAAGTATACGTGTATTGAACAACTGACAAAAGATGCTTTACACTGCTAATCAAGTAACAAAATGAGATGTGGCAGTAAAAGCCTATGAAAGTTTAAAACAAAGCTCAACTTGTATTGGTATATACATATTATGTTAGTCTTATAACTGCAAGGAAGATTTGATTTTGTTTCTGAATTATCGCGGACTTGTTTTTGTTTTCTCTTATTGCCTGTATATAATGTTTTTTATACTCATTATTCAATCTAATGTTTCTGTTCATATGCACTATAGTGCACATTTCCTTGACATGTTCAATGGGTGGTAGTGAGCTTGCTGAATGCAACCCAAGTCTCTCCACCAGCTCAGTGTTCCGCAACACCTTTTTACTCACAGCACAGCCCAGCCCAGATGGGTCTACACAAGGCACACCAAAATGTTTGTCACCCTTATCATCATATAAATATTAATCAAAGAATATTACATCATTATGTAATCAACTAATATTATTACTATTATTATAAAACAGGAATATACTCTTATTTATTTCTGCCAACAAACTTACTGCTGGTTTTCAGTTGTGATTCTATCTCTCAGGAATATAATAATTTATTAACAATTTATTAGAAAATACACGTTTATAATACATATTTTAAAGTAAATAACTCTACTCATTACTGAGCCTGCTTAGCTGCATACATTCCTGCTACAATCGTATACAAAGTAAGCCCTATTTCTTCCATGGATTTGAGTCAAGGTACAGAAGACCACTTCACACAAATATATACTTCAAAACAGCAATCACACATTAACTGCCATTTTGGTAATAGACAGATACTCATGGCTAATTAACAACAAAATTACTTTAAAGGCACTTCTAAAAATTTTAATTTCAAGTTCTTTCTGCTTTTAAATCTTCCAGTTCCTCATGTAGGCCTAAATTACTCAGATGTTTCAAATGCATGAATAGACTACAAAGCCAGTCCAAATCTTCGACACTCTCACCAAATATTGTTAGCAATGGACCATACTCGGGAACATCTCACATCACCTATTTTCAAATTCTGTATCCACATACTTAGCTTATTAACAAGTCCTTGAATCTTATTCATACTAGTCAGAAAATGTTTGTTTCTATTTTGCATTATTCTATATACTTCATTTAAGCGTATGAAAATACAGAACGATATGACATCTGAGATACCCATTCATCATCTGCAAATGAATCTGCATACTCATGCACCTCAATAGTACAAACATTCACATTAACATTTTTCCTCAACATATCCATTGTACCTCTGTACGTAGCAGAAGTGTAGTGTGCTCTTATCCCATTTCTTCACCCAAAAAATTAAAAAGCTGCATATTTAGGAGCCATGATTCATGACTTTAATTACTTTGTTAATCACAATTTTCAGAGAACTTTCAACTTCTTGGTGACTGAAACGATTGTAGGTTTGTAAGTTACGTTTACTTTGCATAGTTTGCTCACAAATCCTTTCACTCTGCCTGTCCGAATCTGTACAAACACTAAGGCAATGCTGTCATGTTAATTCATTACGGACCGCATATTCGTTAGCCATACAAAATATTTCTTTTCTGGTTGCTTTCTAGGTTATTCTTTCCAAAGAAAGAAATTAATTACAACTACATCCCCACCAACATACCTTATGTAGGAAACAAGTTGTGAGTGGCTACCATTATTGGACTCGTTGATCTAAAGTGAGAACTTTCAACTGCTATTTTCCCCTTCACGTCTTCCATGTCACTGGACTTATCACCAAATAGGTGGCTGATTGTGTCAGTGGAGAGAGAAATTTTTGAAAATTTGGTAGTGCTTTCTAAACCCAGAATTTTTACCTTTCTTTATATGTGGCCATTAATGTTTCTGCTGCAGTGTGTGGCTTTTTGGCCTTTACGATAAGTTCAGCTACCTTATAGTTAGCTTTCTGTACTTTTTGTGAAACAAATGCCAATATCACTTGTTATTATGTATGAACAACCGACGAAAACAATTCACATCTTTGCTTAATAGAGAGAAATGTTTTGATGGCAAATGTTTCAGTTTATTATTAACTATAGCAGCATTACCCACAACACATTTGTAAACTAGGCATAATTTGTTAATATGTACAAAAGAAGTAAAATTAAATTAATAATTGTCACTATATTGCTGATGAACTACTTTCTATTTCTTTTTTCAGGCTTGATGGCTTCACTACTTGCCCACGAGGACCAACCACATAAGAAACTTATCTATGTTGGAAAAAAAAAAAATTAATAACACAGTAATAGAAAGCAGTCAGATTGGTATAGGAAATTACAATATTTGCACTACTCAGAGTACAGCTATCTTAGAATTGGACTGAAACTTTACAATAATTGTCTGACAATTTGTGGGTCCACCGACAAAGGAAAAGAGCAACAAGCAGGTACAAACAACAAAACTAAGACAATAGAATGAAAGAGAGGGAAACTCATGTGTACAGTCAGGCATAAAGATACATGCAGTGTTACATACAACTCTCTTGAATAGTTGGAACAGGGGCTGAGCCAATCATAAAGGTCTTCAGTCAACACATATTCCAACACGACACCCTTGTCATTTATTTATCATATTACTGTTATAAAATTAAAAATTGAGAAATAGCTTTCCATTAAACAAGGGTTGTAACAGAAAAGTAATATATATGGTATCAGCAAATACAAAACATTTGTGTAAAAATAAGTTATGAAAAAGTGAAGTTTGTAAGCTGATAATTGGAAAAAGCAAATAAATACATAAAAAAGCACTTAATTTTGAGGTAACTGGTATACTGATTGTTGAACAATATACTGGTATATTGTTTTATATGCATATAAATACTGCTTTTATCGTGTGATTGGTGCAAGCTGCTTGTAACCATCGACCAGACCCAATATTACACAAGTAACTGTAACACCAATATTGAGCAAATAAATTACATTGAATTTCGGTGTAAATATAACAGTTATCAGCATATATTAAAGCATAAACAAGGAACTTCTTACTTAAAATTGACAGTTAGGCTTGGTAGTCCAGCTACATTAAAGAGGAATCAAGTTATCAGTGTTTGTAGTGCATGTGATGTAGTGCACAGTGTGGGGAAACGGTTCTGTCCGTCTGCTGTACAGACAAAACGTGCACAGCTTCATTCTTTTGGTAGCTCACCTACTAAGCTTAATTATTAATTTATTACAATCACTTTTAAAGTTTGTATAACACTTTTCACATTGTGATGGCACACTGCACCAGCTCATGGTATCTGGCACAACATTGGTAAACAGTTCCAAGTGCACAGCAATATCTCAAGCTGGACTTGTGCTCCTGGTTGCACTTACGCTAGCAGTGCCAATCTTGGAATGTGTAATCATGTTGAGGCTAAAGCGAAGAAACTGCTCAAAATGGCACAACTTAAGTATTATTCAGTTTATGCAACATGTTTACATTATAAAAACAGCACAATCACATGCCCGCTCCTTATCTTCTTCTGAGAATTGCATGCTGTCATCTCCTAGTGAAATGACAATACTGTCAACGTTTTTAACTGCACTGTCTTTCTCCCAATCATTTTCTATCTTTTCTACATGTCTGCAAAAGCCCTGCCAATGTGTTTCGGTCACAAGTGATATACCCTCAATTATTATGTTGTGCAATTTTTATAAGGATAAGTCCCCTGTCACATTGCATTCTTTAACTATTTGTTTTCCCTCGGCCCAAGCTAGTTCTATGGGGTTTAGATAACACATGTATGGGGGTAAGCGAATGACAGTGTGGACCAATGAAATAAAAAATGCATCCACTTAAAAAAGCTTTTTTTTTTTTGTTTTTTATTTCCATCAGTCTATAAAGATCTGTCACACAGAACCCTTTTGTTCTGCAACCACAATTCCACAGCACTCCTTGACAGGTATTTATCCACCTCTGCACTGTGATAAAGTATATTGTCTAACATTATAACAGAACGGGGCAAATTAGGAGCCAGTTTTTCTCCTATCCATTTTTCAAAGTTCACGTGGTTCATTTGTCCATGTTAGACACCTGCTGTTGTTCCAGCCTTATAAACGAAAAGATAATTCTCCAGGAAGCCATTTAGACTATCTGCATCAACTATTATCAGTCTATTCCCTGCATTAGTGTTTGCATGAATGCCAAATGTGATGTTATCCATTCAGCTTTCATCAGTACAGAAGATACTTCTTCCAATTGTTCACAAATGCTTTATTTTAATCAGATGACCCTGCCTCCAAGTCACAATGTGAGAATATTCTGTAAGTACTTTTCCTTTGTTCTGACGCTTCCTCTATTTAAAGTCCAGCTCTGAAATTAACCTTCTAACGCTATCATCATCTTCCTGGAAAATTGATCTCTTCCTGAACAACAGGCAGCAATTTATTTATAGGAGGAACACACTTTTCAACAATTTAAAAGTCATGTATAGACTACCTGATCAAAAGTATCTGGACAACTATCTATCCGTGTCATTTAGCCCATTACTGGACATTAATATGGGGTGGGCCCATCCTTTGCCTATATGACAGCTTTAATTCTGCAGAGAACACTTTCAATTAGGTGTCTGTATGTCTGTGGAGGAAGAACGAAGCTAGAGAAGTTAGTGATGTTGGACACTGGGTCTGGAGCGAAGTCGGCATTCTTTCTCATCCCAAAGGTGATCAATGGGGTTCGGTTCAGGACTCTGGGCCAGTCCATTTTAGAAATGTTATTGTCCACAAACACAGATGCAGTTTTATGCATTGTCATGCTGATACAAACATTCATCATCTGCAAACTGGTCCTCTACATTTACAGTACATATGGTCTAAAACAGGCATGTCAAACAGCACTCGCCAAGTGCGAAAATATTCCCCTATTTTCCCTCCCTTCAAATCGGAGAACGAGAAAAACAAAGCGAAAACCGGTTCTACTAGCGCGTGCTACTGCAGTTAAGGAGGGGTGGACTCCTCTCTTCACACTCTGGGAGTGATGTTTGACATGCCTGGTCTAAAATGAGTTTCATATCCTTCCACATTTACATTTTCCTTAAGCAGAATAAGGGGGCCACATCCTAACCATGAAAAACACCCCCATACCATATCACCTCCTCCGTACTTCACTGCTGGCACTAAACATGAAGGCAGCTATTGTTCTCCAGGCATTTGCAAAACCCAAACCCTTCCACTGGATTGTCACAGGCTAAAGCATGATTCATAATGCCAAATCACTTGTTTCCAGTCCTCTGCCGTACAATGTTAGTGCTATTTACACCCCCTCAAGCGTCGCTTAGTATTGTTTGGCTTGGCTTATGAGCGGCAGCTCGACTGTGGTAACACCTGATGTACAATCATTGTGCTGGCAGTACTGCTGGTAGCACTATGAAACTCAACTGTTTGCAAGCACCCTGCCTAATGCTTGATGATCCCTGTCTGCCACATGTTGGTTTACCTGTGGTTGTTCCTTTACATTTCCACTTCACAATTGCATCACCAGTAGTCGACATGGACAACTTTAGAAGGGTTAAAATGTTCCTGATGGATTTGTTACCAATGACTTGTCCACGTTCAAAGTCACTGAGCCCTCTTGACATACCCATTTTGTTGTTACTGCTTATCTACTGACAGCACAATACTTCTTGCCATCTTTTATAGTGGCAGGTTCACCTCTTGTGGCATTTAGGGTTCACTTCTATATTAAATAGGGATGTTTGGATACTTTTGATCAAAATCATCCACATTCACTACAGGTGTTTCCTGGGGTCTTGCACCTGTTTGATTGTTGTTTCAGAAACACCTGTGTAAATGGCAGCAACTCTTGCAGTTGCTTGGCTCAGTGGAAGTTTTACACACTTGTTCCTAACTTCCTCATTACTTTCCTAATTATTTCCCTACTCTCAGAGTCTATCATTTTCTTTTACTTTACTTCTGATATAATACTAGTGACTCTTATGATTTTACAATTGAAACTAACGGAAATTAGCAGTGAGTAAACATAGTGTGAATACTATGGGAGATAAGTTGTCAAAGGCTGCACAAGAACATTTGCAAATTTGTTTACAAAACTCGGATTATACTATGTGGAATGTCTTTCCTCTCCCCTTCATTCCCAAAAGGCCCTGAGGTGGTGGTTTTCTCTCCAGCACCAAGGAAAAGCTGAAAGATATGACCATCATATGTACTGCAGACCTCTCATTTATGAATGCATGCCTTAACAACCTCGGCTGGTGATAGCTTGGAAACATTCCACTATTTTAATGCATGCCATAGGATATTTTAAAAACTAAATTAACAATTTAGTTATTTTCCTTGCCACCATTGTAAAGTATGTTGGTTTATCTCCAGCATGTCACACAAAGAGATACTCTACAGAACAGGAGGAAGTGGTTCCAATTCTTTTATCATAAAATAAAAGAGCACCTAAGTCTTCCCATCATTTATTAGAATAAATTTTATAAAAATTGAAGATAAATAGCACATCATATTAGCTGTTTCAAAGTTTTAATCTCAAATTATAAATCTAAATTTCAAAATCAGATCCTATTTATAGGATTAAGAAAAAGAAGATATTTACAAGGAACACTGTGCATTATGTCATCACTGTTGAAAGTCTCTTGGTTTTTATAAACCCTCTATCTCAAAATACGATCTTGTACATTGTTCACTTTCATTCATTGGCTTCATCTCCTTTCCCCTCCTTATTGGTTATCATCTAAAGGTGGTGAGATCAAAATATTACATGCTTTAATATATTTTTTATTACTGATTAAGGCTGCTTTAGCACTCATAGAGACAACATTTCCAAGTGACAGTTTTAATATTTGCTCATCTCTCCTGTGATATCCAAATATTTTATAGACCACTAATTTACATATGGTATCTCACCCACAGATATATCCTAGGGGCTCCGTCTACGTTAGTTGCTCAACATTTTATGTTTAGTTTGGCACCCCCAGGGATATATGCACATTCTTAAGTGAATGATGGGGTTCAAGCCATTTTGCCTCTCACATTTTATAAATCAGCATTTTAATATCTGATAAGCAGTTATTTATCTCAGGTCTGGAACCTATATACATGAATTCAAAAGTTAGTGAAAATGCTCTACATTCTTTGCTCCCTACATCTTATGGATAAGCAGTCATTTATCTTAGCTTTAGTACCTGAAGACAAGACATTTTTTGAAAGTGAAGGGAGAAGTTCCAAGTCCTCTAATTTCCATGTTTTACAGTAGTTTGTACTTACTATACAATGACACTGATGATCAGGCTCCAGATGTTTACAAGCTAAAAATGTTAGAAATATGCAAGCGCTTATGACTGAAAAAATTAGAAAATATGAACAAAAATGTTTGAGTGCATTTTTGAAATCTTAAAAAATTTAATTCTGTTTAAATTAACATTATATTCAAAATCTACTTTAAAAATGTTGTACACTGAATGATAAATAAATAGTATTATTGTTGGATTTTGAATTTATTAATTGCTCAATCCAGAGCTAATTCCTAGCTCTGCACAGAATTAAATAAATGTCACATTGTAATGGGAAAAGGACCACCTAATATTACAGAAAAGAATTAGGAGATGTGAAAAATCATCTTTGGGACAAGTGCAAGCTCTTATGTGAAACTGGAATACAAATGTAGAAATATAACAGAAAATATGACTATAATAAGAAAAATGATAAGAAAATGACAAATATGACTATATGACCCATGAGAATTGCATAATTTTAATCACCAATGATAAAATTGTGTTTTGCTTTGCCATAAACATTTGGGCCCTGCTTGTGATACATGGAATTAGATAACTAGGTAAGGAAGCATTCCAGATGTACCTGCCAGTTATGAGGAGCAACCACGACCTTCATTGCAAAAGCCAGCAGCTTCAACATGGATGTTCACTTAGTATGTTTCATTTTCTTCTCTCAACCCACCACTTGAGCTACCTCAATTAACCAGTCTCGCAGATCTGGTGCACTATTGGCCATATGTTTATTCCAGTGCTGGATTTGTAACATAGATAACATTTTTTGCCTGAGCTATAAATTCTATGTTTGATGGCTTGAAATTTGCTGTCGTTTGGTGTTTGAGCACATAAACACTTTTATGTTTGTTGCAGATCACTTTTAAGCCATCTCATCTTATTACTCTCAGTCTTGCTATTGTTGTTAGCTAATGCTGGATTTCTGACAATGAAGTCATTAATCCTCTTGCTCTCCAATATTTTTCACTGATGGATGGGAAGGGCACTAGAAGTGGCCGGGCATATTTGAAGGTGGTCTCGGTCCATTTCCTCTTGCAGATCACATAGAGGACAGAGTGGTGAAGAATATATCCCAATTCTGTTTAAATGTTTTGCCAGACAATCATGTCCTGTAATCAACCTGAAGGTTGCAACTGCTGTTTTTCGAGGATACTCAGGAATTACTGTACTATATACACCATCATTTGCTAATGTTGCAATAGAGGATGTTGCTCCCACTACATATACTTCAGCTGCTTATTGTTTCCAGAGTTATCATCAATGACAATGAGGGAACATGCTCATGCACCAAAGTTTTGCTCCTAATTTTTATCATACAGATAGCAGTTAATTGAAAAACTGACGCAACCACAACACGGTTATGTGATAAGTCATTGAGATTTGGCAACCTTGGTAACAACTATGTATGATTATGTTGGTTTTATCAAAAGCTGCAGCTTTATCATCAACTATGTACAACAAACAAACATTTTCACCAGGAAGGTCCAGTGCTTTTCCAGATGACATGTTAATCGAGTCTAAAATGCATAACCCTATATATGTAACACAGCTAACAGGAGCAGCACAGCTGGACGGCTCATATCCATGGTATCTGAGTCTTGGTTGTGACAGTTGTGCTGGGCTGTCAACCTATGCCCAAGTACACATCAGACATGACACAGCAATTCCTGACAGAGTACAAATAACAATGTGTCAGCACAGTCCAACAAAGGGGGCAAAACATTGACACAAGACTCAGATACTGTGCTTACTACAGTTTCGATAAACCTTGTCTCAATGCGTAATGTAACACATTTGTAACATGCCAAACATATTATTTAAGACTTGGGGGATGGGGGAGAGAGAGAGAGAACAAAAAAACAAAAAAAACAGGAAGCTCAGAGCCTGATAATACATATTTTTGTATTCAAACTCACTACATATCCTAACCTATAAGAATACAAATTATATGTAAGTGTTTAATTACAAATAAATAAATAAATAAAAATAATAAAGAAAACAAACAAAATAAAAAATGATACAGTTGAACCTCACTTATATGTTATTCATTTCCAGTTTTTTTGCAATTCTACAATAAATTTTTAGGCAACAAACTGTCAAGCTTTGTTTAACTCAATTCTATATTTTCTCATAAATCTTTCTGGTACACATGTATAAAATATATTAAATTTCCTTATTCATTTATGCATTTGGTTATGCTATGTTAAGATATTTTATGCATGGTTTCTTTATGCTGTACATTTCTGTTCTCTACTGTTGTACCACAAAACTGCAAGGCATGAATATTTTCAGAATGCATTATTGCTGCACAAGATTAGCAAGTTGATGATACTTTTAAACCAGTAAAGCATCAAAGCTCTGAGTAACAGTACTGATATGAATGTAACTAGCCTAAATAGTGTATTATGTTTGTTCCATTTATTGCTTTCTTACATTAAACAATAGATAATTAGTTTGTGCAATAACCTACTAAAACAACTCCAGTTTAATAAGCCACTTGTCAGCCTTCTCCCTTTGAAAACATATAACTGAGGTTACACTGCTCTGCAAAACTTAAGGACGACATAGGTAAAGTAACATAACATAACAACAACTTGGTGGAAATGAATGAAAATGCCAAAGGTCTTCCACATGTGCACAGACATTTGGACACCAGCACAACTATAGTGCCAAATGTGACACAGGGAAAATGTGATGAGTGTAGCTCCAGAGTTTGGTAACGCTCGCATGCATAGTCAACCAGGGTCAAACAGCGGATGCAATTGTATGCTGCATGACCAGTACACTCGCACATCGGCAATGATGTCAAGAGCAAAAAGATTGGACCAAAGGGAAGTGGGGGTGTGTACTCTTCTTGGATGAGAGCAGATTCAGTCTAAGTAGTGAATCTCGATGTGCCTTCATCTGGCGAGAGTTGGGAACAGGAATGTTGTCAAACATGATCATTTTGGTGGTCCACATGTTATTGCATGGGCGTATCAACCTCTATGACTTTGAATGCAGTTTGCAGGCCAGTTAATATTATTATGATTCCCCATGTGCATTCGGCCCTTACTTCACTGCATTGAACAGCGCAAGTTGAACAGAGGACAGCATGTTCATCTATCACCATCCACAACTTGTGAGGAATGGTGATGACAGAGATTAGCAGACACTTCTGTCTCTGTACAAATGTGTCATTTCTGTTCATGTCACTGCATAGCCTACTGTGCTATATTGTAACACATGTGTGTGTGTGTGTAAGGTTCAAGTTTCGTTGAGCTACCTTATTTGGCAGTGACACAGCACGCAAAAGTTACTTTTATCCTTAAGTTTTGCATACCAGTGTATATTATGTACCTTATATTTTTGTCCATAAAAGATAAACGAATCAAATGTAGACATAACATATGATTTTAATTTTAAATCCTCATTATCATCAAATGTTTATTGATGAACTATGTACTATATTGTGTTATCATTTTGGAAGGAAATTTCTGTAACCTCTGCCTTATATTGAGATTTTATTGGGTTGTATTCTTTTTAGTAAAACCGTAATGTAAATAAACACTTTTATGCATCTCTGGAATGACACATAAAAATTATCTTGGTTATTTACGTTACTAAATTCTATTTCCACATTATTATTTTTCACATTTTCAATACTCCATTCCATTCACTCAGCAGCACTGGAAGTGATGCCACTGCTATTTTTACCTATATTTAACATCTGTTGCAATATTTAACACCAAATCCCATTTGGTATTAATATTTGCATTTTTCCTTGTTAACCTCATGTCAAAACAGGACACTTTCAGAAGTATTTGTGAAACAAAATTTGTATTATTGCGCAAATATAAATTAAACAATACTAGTTATTGCACTTGATTTATAGTTTGGATTACAGTTACGATAGTTTATTGAGCTTTTATATACATGTAAAAAATAGAATTCATAAACTGCTAACTTTGCATTAGAGTCTATGATGCCATGGGGCTTTTTCCTTCCTTTCTTTCTTTCTTTGTTTCTTTCTTCCTTCCTTTCTTCACACTATTCACTTGGGAACAAAAAATGACTGATTTGGACCAATTGCTTGATTGTTCATTTGACTTCTTGTGTTTGTTGCATATAACTGCTGTTGGAAATTATGAAACTGTTGTGCATAATTGGGATCTGCTGTTGTAGGCCCTATGAAAGGTGAGTTCTTGAAATTGTTTGCTTGTCCCATGGATGGTGGCAGTGGCTGGCTAGCATCTGGGGCATTTCCCAGGCCCATCGGTGATGATTTGGAGCCTGGTACAAATATCTGTGTGTTAGGTGCATTTCCTGCCAAGTTCTGATTAGGGCCTCCTCCAAAAATTTGCTCTGAAACAGGCTGACCAGGGCTAGAAGGAAGCCCAAACACGCCACCACCCATCTGCTGCATCCTCATCATGCCACTAGGTCTCAAGCTGCCACGTAATGGAGCCATGCCTATGCTGGATCCTGGTCCCATTACCATCCCACCTGACATGGGCAAGTTCATACCAACTAAAGGTACATTTGGACCAATCATTGGCCCATTTAAATTACCTATATGGCTACCAACGCTGCCACAGTTTGGACCTGGAAGACCACTCATCTGAGAATTCACGTCACTCAAAGTTCCGTTTGGCCTGTTCATGGGAATATTCAGCCTGCCCATATTTGGTGCATTGGGCTGACCACTGCTGGGAAAATACTGTAAATTATGAGTGGGAACCTTTGCATCCAAATTTGAAAGAGGATTAGCAAATCGTTGTAGGAAATCTAAGCTGGGTGGACCACGAGGACCAGAGTTCCCAGTCTGTGGCTTAGCAGGAAGGTACTGAATGGTATTGGGAGCACTAGCTTTCACTTGCACGTTGGCCCCACTGTATGGATTAGGTCCTGGGGGCCTGCCCATCATCCTCTGAGGAACTGGACTTGAAGTGTAAGGTGAGGATCCCCTTGAGGGCCCCAGACCGATCATCATGTTACCTGGCTTGGGAGATGCAGAGCTGTTGGCATGCACAATTGGTTGATTCATACTTGGCGTTGTGTTTACTGAGCCAGAACACTGTATACCGGCACTTACACTTGAATTTGGGCTATAAGAATGAGGAGGAGCACTTTGCATTGGCATGCCCACGAAGTTTGTAGGCCCTGTTTGGTTACCTGGACCTCCTGGTCCTATTGCATTTATATCTTGTAGCCCCTGGCAGTTACCTATTTCGTTCATTTGCATAGAATGCATATTTGAATTATATGGCAGCATAGCACTTGGCATGCTGCTTATTAATGCAGGATTTTGGCCACCTGGAGAGTTAGCTACGCTGCTTGTTAACTGCTGGCTCATTTGGGCCATTGATGTAATGGGATCAAAGTGAGCACTCTTCCCACCGCTGCCATTTGGATTAAGAGGCACATTTTCTGATCGAATGCAGGAAAAAGATCCCGTGCTTGTAGGAGACACTTCGAGTGGTGTTGTTGTGTTACCTGATGGGGAAACGTCCAGGAAATGTTTTATGTTACCAACAGTAGCATTTGTTTGTTGCATGAAACTTTGGGTTGGATTTGTCACAGTAGGAGGGGTGCTAGAAGTTCCTGCAGTAGGCATTCTTGGTGGCCCCATGCCATCGCCCATTTGTGGGCTAGAGGTTGTAGGTTTCATTAGGGGGTCTATACCAGGGGTAAGAGAACCTTGGCTCTGAGGACTGGGTCCTGGGAATCTCTGAGTTTGGCTTTTTGTTTCTCCAGAACTTGATGCTCCTGGTGTGTGAGGACTTGTAATAGGAAATCTACTCAAATCTCCTGAAGTTGCAGGAAACCTTGAACTCACTTCCATGGAGGTAGGTGTCAGAGGAGTGCCAGGACCTGACATGCGCGGGCCGCTTAAATCCGTTCCAGGAGTTTGTAAACCAGATTCAATGCTGGGTGTAGCAATCCTAAACAAAGAACATAAAGCTATGGATAAAAACTTTGTTCATAACACCTTTTAATTCAGTGTTCTACATATATTACTACAGGATGAAGAACAAAATAATTCGCTACTGCCTGTAACTTAAACCTCTATCCTGTGTTATCAAATGTGTCATATGCATATGCAAAAAACAAAATATTATATCACAATATGTTAAGATATAAGTGAAACCTCATCATAATAAGTAATAACTGTGATGAATACAAGTGAATGTTTCACACAATTTTAAAATCCATCATAAAATGAATGTAATTTTTTATGATAAATGCTGTAATGGATTTTTCAAGTGCCATTACATTTTTTTTAGTTATGATATTGCCTTTTTACACCAAATGGTTTAATTTTAATGTTTGCACTTGCTTTTTAAATAATTTAAGTTCTTTAGGTCTGTAAACAACTTGCCTGGGAGAAATAAGACTGACATTTGTGGTTGAAGTGACTTAAATTATTTTACTTGAGTATTTAGGAACAGCTTTTCTTTTTTTGTATAAAAGGATCAACGTGGTTTATACCCAACTGTTACCCAGGTCCTGTTTAAAGCAACCATTTTAAGCTGATTTAAGATCTCAAAGTAGTGCTTAAAACATGTGCAGAAAGGTGCTTATTTTGTGATAAAAATCTAGTATACAGTAGCAGAATTAGGTAAAAGATTTGTTGTGGTATTATTGATCTTTAATAAATAAATTACTTAAAAATTTAAAATCACACTTCAAAGTTTTATCATGAAAAATACAAGCACATCATTGTTTTCAGATTATCTTTTTGGAGTTTGGTTTTACTGTCTCAAATTTAATTTCTGGACAAATTATGGTGGACTGTTTCCATTTCAGTCGGTTTCTTTACTTAACTCCCCCTTTTTTATAATCCTTCCAAATGTTTAAAGCTCCTGTTACTTGTGTATTTGTGCTCACAGATAACTCACATTTTGCAATATTTGGATTTAACACACATTTGTCAGAAACATTAAAGACTTGTTTTTGAGTCTGGAATTAAGTACTTCAGATATCCTCATTTGCAATTTAAACACAATTAATGAATAACTTGCACATTTCTCAGTTAACTGGTAACAAAACCTTCACATCAAACTTGCTCATGGTGGTCTCTCAGTAAGCCTGCTCAATCAAAATGCTCTTATCTTAGCAAAAATACCATATTGTGACAATTATAGTACATGAGTAGTTGGAAGCTTTCACGGCATCCGATACTCGAACATAAAAAAGAAGCACTAATGCAGAAAAACCACGTAAACCATTCAGCAATTAGAGTGGAGAAGCCCTGCCCATCTAACACACACCTCCCGCTCAAGCCCAGCCAATCCCCTGTAAGTGGCCCACATATAAATACGGCACCTCCAGTCATAAACGATTCTGTTGTAACTGAACCTTCACAGAGAAGACTCAGACTACGTCACCGATGATGTCCACTGCAAGAGTGGACGAAACACCTGGACCTCAAAACTCCAGCAGACCACGGCTTTTAAGCCCGGAAGAAATCTCTAGCCTTAATTATAGTACATATTTCACTATTTATTTACACAATTTCCTGTTTTGTGTTTAAGACCTATATTGGAACATTCGTAGTTTCAAAGCTTGGTCCCATTCCATATGTAGAACAATTAGATGAAGACATACGCTGAGAATTTATCAAATAAAAATTTTACAAATATTATTAATACTGAAATATGGGGCCTTTAGTCACATAACACTGTAATATTAAATCTCCATAGTTTGTCAATTATTTATTTATCTATATTTTTATTAACGTCCTCTCACATGGTGTCATATTGGATGATGAATAAAATCAGTGAAATGATGCTCAAATTAGTCCAAGGTCCGTAGAGCTTAAAATTCTCCGACATTTGTTTTCTCAGTATAAGGAAAACCTCTGGATATCTCACCCTGAGATTTGAACTCAGGACCTCTTGGATGTGAGGCAGACACACTACCACCACATGACAGAGGCGGGCTTTGCCAATGATTAAATTATTATTGAGTTTTATCATTATTCACATTCACAACAACATTGTATTACTGCTTAATGTTGTTATGCACATAAACCAAATTCAAAGTAGCATGTCCATTGCCTGATTCACATAATGGAGAAATGGTCACATGCTGAATGTGAATGCTTTGTCACTTAATTAATCATACGGTCAGAGAAGTGGCCAAAAGGTAACAGGCACTCACAAATACATCAGTATAATGGGACATCCTCCCCCTCCACCATTTGATAATATAGCTTAAAGCTATACTATCACTTAGCCACAATTTAGCAATTTTGAGTAATAAATGCACAGTTGTTAATGTTCACAACCAAGCAACATACTATTCACCTGGTTTAGCAGGTTACTTTGTTCTATGGCATGCTGGGAACAGAGTTCTATTAAACACAGTCATAGTTCTGTAATCATGAGTATCTAAATATGAAATTGATTTATGGTAAAATATGTAAAATTGCCATTGTAGAATATCAAGAGAGCAGCAGTAGCAAGCACATGGACTGACTTCCTTCTGCTGCAGGAAGCAACAAATGAAATAATTATCTTACGTGAACTCACACCACTCGCCGACAATATTTTCTAATTGGTCCCCATATTGTTCCACTTGGGCTAACAGAAACATTTTTATGGGATATTATATCTAAATACAAAAAGCAGCTGGTTCTTACACCATGGTGCTCCATCTCATTACTTGTGACATTCATAACTAGGTCTTGGACTTGTAGGTAAATACAAATTTTGTTTGCATCATAAGCTGAGTTTAATGTTCTCGACATTCACACCAAAAAAAGTATTTTAACATAAAAATGCATATTTTCTGATTTTTTATGTAAATAAATATTTTTGAATATTCACATGAATTACATTAAAATTGCATAACAGAAACCTCTTTTTAATATAATTTTCACATATTTACATAAAAGTAACAGCAGCAGAGTTATTTTTAACAAGTCACCATTCAATTTCTTTCATACACAGATGTCACAATTTGTTATTCATTACTGGAACAACTGATATATCACCTATAGTATCCCCTTGGTTAGAAGAAAATATAAACATCCTGCTTTCTCAAGTTATATGGGCCTGCTTCCACTGCCATGCATATGATTAGGCATCTGTTATCGCTATAGTCAATTAAAGGGCACATCAAATAAGAAGGCACATGAGTATCTCCAATCTCTAATCAGCTATGGTGCATTGTTGCTGGACCATATCGCTATGCATGTGAGCATTACGTAGACAGCAGCGAAGGTGGTGAAGGATTGCAAGGTGCCGAACTAAAACCAGTCATAACAATCTCTCTCTCTTTAAGATGAGATGATAGCCCTGTAATCCTATAATCTGTTTCAAAGATAAGTTCCTCGTCTAAGCAGGTAATTGTCATTTGCAATCTATTGTTTCAAGGGAGTTTATATCCTTCATGATGAAAGTTGGACCTAAGTGATTAAAAACTAGAATTCTGGCTTTTTAATTTTTTTATTATATCCGATTTCCTAGGAATGTTATCATGTAAATATTTTTGTTATCAGAATGAAAATGAAAGAGTTACGTGGCAATTTAAATAAATTTAAGTGGAGGGTGTGGCTGCACATTTCAGTCATTTTGTGATATTTCTCACATGTTTACTTTTTTACTATGTATAGTAAGTAGAGGAAGTATTGTGCTCCACCCAAAAATTCAATGTCAAGATTTAATCAGAAATATGTTTTGAGGCCCCTGAAAACGAAAAAAGCATTTTTAGTAAAAAGTGTGTGTGTCTGTGTCTTTTAGTTTGTCATCTGTGGTCAGCATACTTAAAAAACGAAAAGTCAGTTAAGAACCAAAGTTGGTATTGATGCAGCACGAAGATTTTCAAGAACATTCCTCCACCCTAAACTACACTTTCATGGAAAATGTTGATTTTCTTGAAAATGGCAATAACAATTTTGATTAAAATGCCATATGACACTTTTATGATAAATGAAATGTATATTTTGAATTTTATGGCTATAGCCCATGTAGCCCTATTTACTCTGGATGACTTGCATAACTGGTAAACCTTAAGGGATAGACCAAATCTTACTGTACAAAAATGTAGATCTTGCTAAAACACACAATTTATGTCCAAACAAAATTTTGTGTAGAGTGAGCCATTTTGGAGATGTTACTTGTTATTTGGGCGAGTTTTGGAAAACTTAAAACTTCCGTCAAATGAAACATCGCTATTAATTTTTTTATATTTTAGCCATGCAAAGAGAACAGAATCTCAAAGCTTTAAAAGATTTAACTATCACTCAAAGCCTACTGTATTCCCATATTCCCCTTGTACCAACAAGGAAATGAGCAACAAGATCATTTCTGCAAACGTTTATCTCAACTAACAAGAAGATAAAGGAGTAAGAACTTGTAAGAATGGTTAGCACAAGAGTAGAGAAAGTCATGTGAGTGCAACACGTCAGATTTTTCTAAAAGTGTTATGCAAAATATCTTCACATATGTTAATCAGTTTCTAAATTATGTATTCTAAGTAAAAATGTACATTATTTATTAGCAAATACCTAAGCACAATGTCAGGGCAGCTTTTACGATTATTTTTCCAGTGTGGCTTTCTCAGTTGCATTTTTTAGACATTTTTCAGCATTTAAAATATTCCTTACAATGCAATTTGTAAGATATCAGAGTAAAACTACAGAAATAGTTTCCTCAATATGTGCTATGCAGTTATTAACGTAAGGCAAGTGTGTTATGACAACATGCTGAACCAAGTTTGACATTTAGGCTTTTTCTTTGTTTTTCAAATCGAAACCCAACATTGAATAAGTTTATTTTTTTTAAAACCCAATTATGTTAAAACTGTATTTCTTAGAAAACTTATTTTACAGGTCAATAAGGAACATAAACATGCATTATTGTTTAAAAATTGTGCATCGTGAAATTTTTTTATAAAATAACTTACATTTGTGGTTTAAAACACGTAATCCAGGAATGACTTAACCTACATGCATCAAACTTTGCAGCCACATTTCTTTATAACAAATACAACACGTGTTACAACTTTAGAACACCCAGGACAGCACTCGGGATTTTTGAAAATTCACCCATCACTCGCCTTAGAGTTGTTTTCTAGTGCCTTGCATCTGGCAATGAAGCCATTAGCATTCGTGCTTTCCAATTCTTTTGAACTGTAGTTTCTTCTGATCTTAATGCTTCACAGGTCTTCAAGTGGTGTTCGTTCATTTCTGCTGGATCGTTACACAGGACACATATTGGTGAGGCTGAGATACCTATTCTGTAGAGATGACTTGCTAAGCAGTCGTGATTTGTCAGTAGTCGGAAGGCTGCAACCGCTGTTTTCCTTGGTCTCTGGGGGATTATATCTGTGTTGGAAAGTAGTGTAATCCATTTTTTATCTTGGCTTGTGTTTCTATTTCTTGCAAGTATGAATGAGAAAGTTTTTTTAATGATCAAGCGTTTTATTGAGGAGTATGAGAAATTGAATTTAGACTTTTGTTTTGTTGTTGTGCCTTTCTTTGCAAGCAAGTCTGCAGCTTCATTACCCATGACTCCACAGTGTGCTGGAATCCATTGGAGATGAACAGTCTTATTAACTTTTTGGAGTTGTGTTAACATTTTGTAGCATTCTCTAATTTTTGTTGACTTCTTTGTAGTATTTGAACATATTTCCTGAATTGCAGCTTTAGAATCCAAAAGAAATACTGCCTTGTTAAATTTATTTAAGGGAAGATGTAATAATTGTCGGAGAGCAATGTGTATAGCCTCTATTTCTCTATCATAATTTGTTGTGCCTCTGCCAACAGAATGATAAAAAGAGAAGTGTGAACATGTAACTCCAGCTCCAGTAAGGTTTTCCGTGGAGGATCCATCAGTATATATGTGTAGCCATTCTTCTGTGGGATATCTAGTATTGATTGTTTCCAGTGTCTGCTAGAAGTTTTTGTATTTCTTTTGGTGTGTCTGACTTACTTATTTCCTCTATTAATTCCAAACTGAAGGTAGGTTGCAATAATTCCAATGGATTTTCTCTTATAAGTAGATTTTCTCTGCTGTTAGGAATGTTCAATTTGGATTTAATCTGTTACCTTTTCTAGGAAACTACCATGAGTTTTAAGGGTTGAAGGGGGAGGTTCTCTTCTGTCCATTTAGAGTTTGGCAGTCGTAACATTTTCTCATATTGGAGCAATGCTTGTTCTATTTTTATTGTTATTGATGGGGTCCGTGTTAAGGCAAGCATGGCATCAACAGGTGTGGATTTAACTGCTCCAGTGATTAGGCAAAGAGCCTGATTTTGTATTTGTTCAAGTTTATTGATGTTAGCATTTGCTGCTGTTATTAAAGCTTCAGAACAGTACAAGAGGTTTGGTTTAACATACATTTTGTATGTTGTGTTGACTCTCCTTGAGCAGCCCCATTTAGCACCAGCTAACCTTTTCAGGATTTGCAGTTTCTTTTCAACCTTTTGTTATATGTTTTTTCCAACTTAGTTTTCTGTCGAAAGTGATGCCCAAGTATTTGGCATCATCAACTGCTTTGAGTGGTTTATCATTATAATTTATGTTAATATTCACTAGTTTGTATTTTAGTGTAAATAATTCATAATTTGTTTTTTCCACATTGATAGTCATGAGGTTCTTGGAGCTCCATTCATGTACTTTGTTTAGGGTTGTTTCTATTCTGTCTTTAATTAATTAAGGTGTTTTTAGAGAGCCTGGAGTCCAAATGACTAAGTCGTCAGCAAATAAAGCAATTTTGGTTTCTAAAGTTTTTATTATTGATGGAAGGTCATTTATATATATGTTAAAGAGTGTTGTGCTCAGAACAGCACCTTGTGGAAGTCCTCGGTGTTTGTTTATATTTGGAAATGTATGTATTATATTTTGTGGCACAAAACCTTTGTGAAATAAACTGAGTTATCCATTTAAGCATGTTACTTTTCACACCTATCGATTGCAACTTCTCAATTAATTTGTTTCTCCAGACTGAGTCATATGCTGATTTAAAATCAATGAATACTGCTAAGGTATCCTCCCTTCTATTGAAAGCTTGCTTGATGTCTTGGCTTAGTAGAAGTACATTTTTGCTTGTACTATGATTCTGTCTGAAGCCGGTTTGTGAACTATTAATTAAGTTGTAATATTCTAGGAACCAGTTAAGTCTAGGTGCAACCATTCTTTCCATCACTTTTGCAATAATAATGTCAGGTTATCGACACTGGAGCGATGGCGACGAAAACCGCACTGAACATTGCTCAGTAGGTTTTTCGTCTCCAGCCACCACACTAAACGAGTGTTAATCACTCGCTCCAAGGTCTTACATAGGACACTCGTTAAGCAGATAGGGTGGTAGCTAGAGGGAAGTATCCAGTCTTTCCCAGACCGAGGGACAGGAATGACAATACCCTCGTGCCAGGAAAATGGGAAAACCTGCCGAATCCAGATATGGTTGTACATACCCAACAAGGAGAGAGCCCCAGGTGGGAGATGAAGCAGCATTCGTCAGTGGATCTCATCAGGACCAGGAGAAGAGTCCTTTGCGATAGACCAGTTCTGCTTCCGTAAAAAGAGCGTTGTATGGTTCACTACAGTCAGTGTTAAAATTGAGGACTATCCACTCCGCAGATTCCTTGATGGTTAAAAAGGCGGTATTGTAACTTTGCGTTTGGCTATCGGCAGCGAAAGAGTTGGCAAGGGCATCGGCAACATCCTGCTCACTGGTGTAAGTGGAGCCCTGTACGGCAAGGCCGGGAATTATCGTCCGGCGACACTTACCATACATACGCCGCACAGCAGTCCACACCTGTTATGCAGAACTGCGACTGGAAAGGGAAGAAACATAAGACTCCCAGGAGCTCCACTTTGCACTGCGAAGTACAAAACGCGCCCTTGCGCGACAGCGTTTAAAAGAAACAAAGTTTGCCTCCGCTGGATGTAAGTGGAAGACACGTAGAGTACGCTTGCGTGCTTTAATAGCCAAATGGCATTCCTCGGTCCACCAAGGTACAGGAACACGTCGTGGGGTAGAAGAACCTTGAGGAATGCTGGAATCCGTTGCGAGCAAGATCAAACAGGTAAAATATTCTACCATTTCATCAATGGTGTCAAAATCATTGTCGCGAAGGTGAATGAGGGAACGAAATTTCCCCCAGTCAGACTTGGAAATAATCCGTGAGGAAAGCGTGCTGGCACGGAATGGTGGCCGGATAGGTGAATGTTAATGGGGTAATGATCACTGCCATATAAGTCGGAAATTACCGACCAGTCAAGTAGTGGTACTAGTGACGGAGTAATATAAGAAACGTCTAGCGTGGAGTGTGTACCATAGGCAGATGATAAGAAAATAGGCACACCAGTGTTTAATAGGACTAAGCCGGACATATCGCAAAGGTCTGCTACAAGGCACCCTCGAGCATTGTCAGTGTCGGAGCTCCAGTTAGTGTGCTTGGCATTCAGATCGCCGAGAAAGAGGAGTAGTGGTGGAATCTGTGCCAAGAGAGCCCGAAGATCGTTCTCGTGTACAACACTGCGTTTTAAGTGGTATGCTGGTGGCAGAGATGTTATGCGCCACCAAAATAGCCACACCACCACACGCTCGCCCATCAGCTGCAGTCATGTCTATACGCAGAAAAACCACGATGACGGAGAGCGTGGTTAGGGTGAAAATGGGTTTCTTGTAGACAGACGATTGATGGAGTACGTTGAGAAACTAGATACTGTATGTCTGGAACGCGTGCCCGGAACCCATTTACATTCCACTGGATTATTTCCATGGTAAAGAAGAGATTAGTGATTGGTCTTCATCTTTTTCATCTTCATCTTTACCTTAACTGACTTCGGACGGGGGAGATGAATTTCGCCATCCTCTGGTGACTCCTCGGATGTTCGGGAGTCTGAAGATCACCTGCGGCTCACGGAACGGGACTTCCTGGAGGGTGTGCGGCTGCTGGCGTGAACAGTACATCTAGAACTGTGGCTGTCGACAGGTTGGCTTGTGTGCTGGAGTCTGCATGGCGGAAGAGGTAGTTACCAGTGCAGGTGTGGCACGAGACAGTGGAGGGGCACTCGCTGTTAAGTCTGTCTGTGTCGAAGCATCGGAGACAGGAACGTGTTGGACAGCAACAGTGTTGACAGGGGTGCGGCGAGCCGCAGACGCCAAACCTGTGGTCGTGGCAGGTTTTAATTGATCGAAGCGGCGACGCGCTTCTGGAAAGGTTAGGCGTTCTCTGACGCGCAACTCCTGTATTGCCTTTTCGTCCAAAAACTTCAAACACAGAAGCGAGCTAGATAGATGACTCTCTCCACAGTGCACACAGCAAGGGTCACGGGTACATGAGCTGGTGAACCACAACGCTCACAAAGGGCAGGATTGTTACATGACGTCTTAATATGTCCGAACTTCTGACACCGAAAACAGCGCATAGGGTTCGGAACATACTGACGTACCGCGGCTCGTTCATATCCACAGAATATATATTCCGGCAACTGAGGAACACCGTGCGTAAGGGAGACTCTTCGCCTTTCTGCTTCCGAGTGAGGCGGTAGGCTTGACACACCCGTTGTGTCAGATAGGCAGCTCACAATTTCCTAGTTTGACAGACGTCCAGACTGGATGTGGTGACAACTCCTCCGCATGAGTTTAGCGATTTGTGTGGGACTACCTGGATGGGGTAGGAGGCCAACAAAGTCGCTTTTAACAATTTCTGGCACTGGTCTGCGGTGCTCACTTCTACCAAAAGCGTACCGTCTCGAACTCTGATCGCGTTTTTAACGGGGCCACAGATCCTGTCGATTTCTCGTTTTATATAAAAAGGGCTATTATCTATCATCGTTTTCCGTTCACATGCCATGGTCGAAATGGGAGGGTTTGCGCGGATGCATATTCCCATACGGAACCGTCGGCGCCATCCAGGGGTCAAAGAAAAGAAAGACACCAAAATCTCCACGGTTTGTGCCGAAATGGAGAGCCCTCCATGACTGACCTCAAGGCGTACTTCAGAGGAGCTACCCTCTTATCTCCACTGCTTGTCCGCATGGGTAAACCGTTCAACACGTGACACCCCGGCTTTATGCCTGCACCACAGGAATAACCGCCTGTGGCTCCCCGCTTTAGGCCACGCTGGCTCAACGGAGTCAGCGTGGATTCAGGGGACTTCGGGTTGATTACACCGGGGTTCCGTCAGCGGTAACACGTCGGGCCAGTGATACTAACCCGACGGCACACGGCCGTCGGGAAGTTAGCATCGGCCGTGGCCTCAAGGAGCTCCGTGAATCTACATGACGTGTGGACGGGTTCCGCAACGTAGGCTACACATGGGGGTAGTGTGAAGGGTCCACTCAACTTTCGCGCCTCAGACCACCGAAGAGCACACAAGTCGGGGGCCACGACGAAAACCGTTGGACAGGACCACGGACATAGGAAAAATCCCTGCTGGTGAGACAGGAGTTACAGCACTAAGGTCTTACTAACTAATAATCATAATAAACCTAGAAGAGAAGCGGGTGATGAACAGTAGCGCTCAAACCAGCTACATGTAACAAAAGTTGATGGGCATGGTAGGGGTGAAATGAGGGTGAGCGGCTTGGGGCCCCGGGTGCGCCAAACTCGGATCACCATGAGCTGATGTGCTGGTATTTCTGGAAGTGTCTGTAGAGAGTCAGAGATCTGCCACACATCATTAGTGTAAAGTGACATGAGCTCATCTGCTGGTATTTCTGGAGGTGTCTGTAGAGAGTCAGAGATCTGCCACACATCACTAGTGTAAAGTGACATGAGCTGATCTGCTGGTATTTCTGGAGGTGTCTGTAGAGAGTCAGAGATCTGCCACACATCACTAGTGTAAAGTACCATGAGCTGATCTGCTGGTATTTCTGGAGGTGTCTGTAGAGAGTCAGAGATTTGCCACACATCACTAGTGTAAAGTACCATGAGCTGATCTGCTGGTATTTCTGGAGGTGTCTGTAGAGAGTCAGAGATCTGCCACACATCACTAGTGTAAAGTACCATGAGCTGACCTGCTGGTATTTCTGGAGGTGTCTGTAGAGAGTCAGAGATCTACCACACATCACTAGTGTAAAGTACCATGAGCTGATGTGCTGGTATTTCTGGAGGTGTCTGTAGAGAGTCAGAGATCTGTCACACATCACTAGTATAAAGTACCATGAGCTGATCTGCTGGTATTTCTGGAGGTGTCTGTAGAGAGTCAGAGATCTGCCACACATCACTAGTGTAAAGTACCATGAGCTGACCTGCTGGTATTTCTGGAGGTGTCTGTAGAGAGTCACAGATCTGCCACACATCACTAGTGTAAAGTACCATGAGCTGACCTGCTGGTATTTCTGGAGGTGTCTGTAGAGAGTCAGAGATCTGCCACACATCACTAGTGTAAAGTACCATGAGCTGACCTGCTGGTATTTCTGGAGGTGTCTGTAGAGAGTCAGAGATCTGTCACACATCACTAGTGTAAAGTACCATGAGCAGATCTGCTGGTATTTCTGGAGGTGTCTGTAGAGAGTCAGAGATCTGCCACACATCACTAGTGTAAAGTGTCATGAGCTGATCTGCTGGTATTTCTGGAGGTGTCTGTAGAGAGTCAGAGATCTGTCACACATCACTAGTGTAAAGTACCATGAGCTGACCTGCTGGTATTTCTGGAGGTGTCTGTAGAGAGTCAGAGATCTGCCACACATCACTAGTGTAAAGTACCATGAGCTGATCTGCTGGTATTTCTGGAGGTGTCTGTAGGGAGTCAGAGATCTGCCACACATCACTAGTGTAAAGTGTCATGAGCTGACCTGCTGGTATTTCTGGAGGTGTCTGTAGGGAGTCAGAGATCTGCCACACATCACTAGTGTAAAGTGTCATGAGCTGACCTGCTGGTATTTCTGGAGGTGTCTGTAGAGAGTCAGAGATCTGCCACACATCACTAGTGTAAAGTACCATGAGCTGATCTGCTGGTATTTCTGGAGGTGTCTGTAGGGAGTCAGAGACCTGCCACACATCACTAGTGTAAAGTGTCATGAGCTGACCTGCTGGTATTTCTGGAGGTGTCTGTAGGGAGTCAGAGATCTGCCACACATCACTAGTGTAAAGTGTCATGAGCTGATCTGCTGGTATTTCTGGAGGTGTCTGTAGAGAGTCAGAGATCTGCCACACATCACTAGTGTAAAGTGTCATGAGCTGATCTGCTGGTATTTCTGGAGGTGTTTGTAGGGAGTCAGAGATCTGCCACACATCACTAGTGTAAAGTACCATGAGCTGATCTGCTGGTATTTCTGGAGGTGTCTGTAGAGAGTCAGAGATCTGCCACACATCACTAGTGTAAAGTACTATGAGCTGACCTGCTGGTATTTCTGGAGGTGTCTGTAGAGAGTCAGAGATCTGCCACACATCACTAGTGTAAAGTGTCATGAGCTGATCTGCTGGTATTTCTGGAGGTGTCTGTAGGGAGTCAGAGATCTGCCACACATCACTAGTGTAAAGTACCATGAGCTGATCTGCTGGTATTTCTGGAGGTGTCTGTAGAGAGTCAGAGATCTGCCACACATCACTAGTGTAAAGTACTATGAGCTGACCTGCTGGTATTTCTGGAGGTGTCTGTAGAGAGTCAGAGATCTGCCACACATCACTAGTGTAAAGTACCATGAGCTGACCTGCTGGTATTTCTGGAGGTGTCTGTAGAGAGTCAGAGATCTGTCACACATCACTAGTGTAAAGTACCATGAGCTGATCTGCTGGTATTTCTGGAGGTGTCTGTAGGGAGTCAGAGTTCTGCCACACATCACTAGTGTAAAGTACCATGAGCTGACCTGCTGGTATTTCTGGAGGTGTCTGTAGGGAGTCAGAGATCTGCCACACATCACTAGTGTAAAGTACCATGAGCTGACCTGCTGGTATTTCTGGAGGTGTCTGTAGGGAGTCAGAGATCTGCCACACATCACTAGTGTAAAGTACCATGAGCTGACCTGCTGGTATTTCTGGAGGTGTCTGTAGAGAGTCAGAGACCTGCCACACATCACTAGTGTAAAGTACCATGAGCTGATCTGCTGGTATTTCTGGAGGTGTCTGTAGAGAGTCAGAGATCTGCCACACATTACTAGTGTAAAGTACCATGAGCTGACCTGCTGGTATTTCTGGAGGTGTCTGTAGAGAGTCAGAGATCTGTCACACATCACTAGTGTAAAGTACCATCAGCTGATCTGCTGGTATTTCTGGAGGTGTCTGTAGGGAGTCAGAGTTCTGCCACACATCACTAGTGTAAAGTACCATGAGCTGACCTGCTGGTATTTCTGGAGGTGTCTGTAGGGAGTCAGAGATCTGCCACACATCACTAGTGTAAAGTACCATGAGCTGACCTGCTGGTATTTCTGGAGGTGTCTGTAGGGAGTCAGAGATCTGCCACACATCACTAGTGTAAAGTACCATGAGCTGACCTGCTGGTATTTCTGGAGGTGTCTGTAGAGAGTCAGAGACCTACCACACATCACTAGTGTAAAGTACCATGAGCTGATCTGCTGGTATTTCTGGAGGTGTCTGTAGAGAGTCAGAGATCTGCCACACATCACTAGTGTAAAGTACCATGAGCTGATCTGCTGGTATTTCTGGAGGTGTCTGTAGAGAGTCAGAGATCTGTCACACATCACTAGTGTAAAGTGTCATGAGCTGATCTGCTGGTATTTCTGGAGGTGTCTGTAGAGAGTCAGAGATCTGCCACACATCACTAGTGTGAAGTGTCATGAGCTGATCTGCTGGTATTTCTGGAGGTGTCTGTAGAGAGTCAGATGTCTGTCACACATCACCAGTGTAAAGTACCATCAGCTGGTCTGCTGGTATTTCTGGAGGTGTCTGTAGGGAGTCAGAGACCTGCCACACATCACTAGTGTAAAGTACCATGAGCTGATCTGCTGGTATTTCTGGAGGTGTCTGTAGGGAGTCAGAGATCTGCCACACATCACTAGTGTAAAGTGTCATGAGCTGATCTGCTGGTATTTCTGGAGGTGTCTGTAGGGAGTCAGAGATCTGCCACACATCACTAGTGTAAAGTACCATGAGCTGATCTGCTGGTATTTCTGGAGGTGTCTGTAGGGAGTCAGAGATCTGCCACACATCACTAGTGTAAAGTACCATGAGCTGATCTGCTGGTATTTCTGGAGGTGTCTGTAGGGAGTCAGAGATCTGCCACACATCACTAGTGTAAAGTACCATGAGCTGATCTGCTGGTATTTCTGGAGGTGTCTGTAGGGAGTCAGAGATCTGCCACACATCACTAGTGTAAAGTACCATGAGCCGACCTGCTGGTATTTCTGGAGGTGTCTGTAGGGAGTCAGAGATCTGCCACACATCACTAGTGTAAAGTACCATGAGCTGGTCTGCTGGTATTTCTGGAGGTGTCTGTAGAGAGTCAGAGATCTGCCACACATCACTAGTGTAAAGTACCATGAGCTGATCTGCTGGTATTTCTGGAGGTGTCTGTAGGGAGTCAGAGATCTGTCACACATCACTAGTGTAAAGTACCATGAGCTGATCTGCTGGTATTTCTGGAGGTGTCTGTAGGGAGTCAGAGATCTGCCACACATCACTAGTGTAAAGTACCATGAGCTGATCTGCTGGTATTTCTGGAGGTGTCTGTAGAGAGTCAGAGATCTGTCACACATCACTAGTGTAAAGTACCATGAGCTGATCTGCTGGTATTTCTGGAGGTGTCTGTAGGGAGTCGGAGATCTGCCACACATCACTAGTGTAAAGTGACATGAGCTGATCTGCTGGTATTTCTGGAGGTGTCTGTAGGGAGTCAGAGATCTGTCACACATCACTAGTGTAAAGTACCATGAGCTGATCTGCTGGTATTTCTGGAGGTGTCTGTAGGGAGTCAGAGATCTGCCACACATCACTAGTGTAAAGTGTCATGAGCTGATCTGCTGGTATTTCTGGAGGTGTCTGTAGGGAGTCAGAGATCTGCCACACATCACTAGTGTAAAGTGTCATGAGCTGACCTGCTGGTATTTCTGGAGGTGTCTGTAGAGAGTCAGAGATCTGCCACACATCACTAGTGTAAAGTGACATGAGCTGATCTGCTGGTATTTCTGGAGGTGTCTGTAGAGAGTCAGAGATCTGTCACACATCACTAGTGTAAAGTGTCATGAGCTGATCTGCTGGTATTTCTGGAGGTGTCTGTAGAGAGTCAGAGATCTGCCACACATCACTAGTGTAAAGTGTCATGAGCTGACCTGCTGGTATTTCTGGAGGTGTCTGTAGGGAGTCAGAGATCTGCCACACATCACTAGTGTAAAGTACCATGAGCTGACCTGCTGGTATTTCTGGAGGTGTCTGTAGGGAGTCAGAGATCTGCCACACATCACTAGTGTAAAGTACCATGAGCTGACCTGCTGGTATTTCTGGAGGTGTCTGTAGAGAGTCAGAGATCTGCCACACATCACTAGTGTAAAGTACCATGAGCTGACCTGCTGGTATTTCTGGAGGTGTCTGTAGGGGGTCAGAGATCTGCCACACATCACTAGTGTAAAGTACCATGAGCTGATCTGCTGGTATTTCTGGAGGTGTCTGTAGGGAGTCAGAGATCTGCCACACATCACTAGTGTAAAGTACCATGAGCTGATCTGCTGGTATTTCTGGAGGTGTCTGTAGGGAGTCAGAGATCTGTCACACATCACTAGTGTAAAGTGTCATGAGCTGATCTGCTGGTATTTCTGGAGGTGTCTGTAGGGAGTCAGAGATCTGTCACACATCACTAGTGTAAAGTACCATGAGCTGATCTTCTGGTATTTCTGGAGGTGTCTGTAGAGAGTCAGAGATCTGCTACACATCACTAGTGTAAAGTACCATGAGCTGATGTGCTGGTATTTCTGGAGGTGTCTGTAGAGAGTCAGAGATCTGTCACACATCACTAGTGTAAAGTACCATGAGCTGATCTTCTGGTATTTCTGGAGGTGTCTGTAGAGAGTCAGAGATCTGCTACACATCACTAGTGTAAAGTACCATGAGCTGATCTGCTGGTATTTCTGGAGGTGTCTGTAGAGGGTCAGAGATCTGTCACACATCACTAGTGTAAAGTACCATGAGCTGATCTTCTGGTATTTCTGGAGCTGTCTGTAGAGAGTCAGAGATCTGCTATACATCACTAGTGTAAAGTACCATGAGCTGATGTGCTGGTGTTTCTGGAGGTGTCTGTAGAGAGTCAGAGATCTGTCACACATCACTAGTGTAAAGTACCATGAGCTGATGTGCTGGTATTTCTGGAGGTGTCTGTAGAGAGTCAGAGATCTGTCACACATCACTAGTGTAAAGTACCATGAGCTGACCTGCTGGTATTTCTGGAGGTGTCTGTAGGGGGTCAGAGATCTGCCACACATCACTAGTGTAAAGTACCATGAGCTGATGTGCTGGTATTTCTGGAGGTGTCTGTAGAGAGTCAGAGATCTGCCACACATCACTAGTGTAAAGTACCATGAGCTGATGTGCTGGTATTTCTGGAGGTGTCTGTAGAGAGTCAGAGATCTGTCACACATCACTAGTGTAAAGTGTCATGAGCTGATCTGCTGGTATTTCTGGAGGTGTCTGTAGGGAGTCAGAGATCTGCCACACATCACTAGTGTAAAGTACCATGAGCTGACCTGCTGGTATTTCTGGAGGTGTCTGTAGGGGGTCAGAGATCTGCCACACATCACTAGTGTAAAGTGTCATGAGCTGATCTGCTTGTATTTCTGGAGCTGTCTGTAGAGAGTCAGAGATCTGCCACACATCACTAGTGTAAAGTACCATGAGCTGACCTGCTGGTATTTCTGGAGGTGTCTGTAGGGAGTCAGAGATCTGCCACACATCACTAGTGTAAAGTACCATGAGCTGACCTGCTGGTATTTCTGGAGGTGTCTGTAGGGAGTCAGAGATCTGCCACACATCACTAGTGTAAAGTACCATGAGCTGACCTGCTGGTATTTCTGGAGGTGTCTGTAGAGAGTCAGAGATCTGCCACACATCACTAGTGTAAAGTACCATGAGCTGACCTGCTGGTATTTCTGGAGGTGTCTGGGGGTCAGAGATCTGCCACACATCACTAGTGTAAAGTGTCATGAGCTGATCTGCTGGTATTTCTGGAGGTGTCTGTAGGGAGTCAGAGATCTGTCACACATCACTAGTGTAAAGTACCATGAGCTGATCTTCTGGTATTTCTGGAGGTGTCTGTAGAGAGTCAGAGATCTGCTACACATCACTAGTGTAAAGTACCATGAGCTGATGTGCTGGTATTTCTGGAGGTGTCTGTAGAGAGTCAGAGATCAGCTACACATCACTAGTGTAAAGTACCATGAGCTGATGTGCTGGTATTTCTGGAGGTGTCTGTAGGGAGTCAGAGATCTGTCACACATCACTAGTGTAAAGTGTCATGAGCTGATCTGCTGGTATTTCTGGAGGTGTCTGTAGGGAGTCAGAGATCTGCCACACATCACTAGTGTAAAGTACCATGAGCTGATCTGCTGGTATTTCTGGAGGTGTCTGTAGGGAGTCAGAGATCTGCCACACATCACTAGTGTAAAGTACCATGAGCTGATCTGCTGGTATTTCTGGAAGTGTCTGTAGAGAGTCAGAGATCTGTCACACATCACTAGTGTAAAGTACCATGAGCTGATCTGCTGGTATTTCTGGAGGTGTCTGTAGGGAGTCAGAGATCTGCCACACATCACTAGTGTAAAGTACCATGAGCTGACCTGCTGGTATTTCTGGAGGTGTCTGTAGGGGGTCAGAGATCTGCAACACATCACTAGTGTAAAGTACCATGAGCTGATCTGCTGGTATTTCTGGAGGTGTCTGTAGGGAGTCAGAGATCTGCAACACATCACTAGTGTAAAGTGTCATGAGCTGACCTGCTGGTATTTGTGGAGGTGTCTGTAGAGAGTCAGAGATCTGCCACACATCACTAGTGTAAAGTACCATGAGCTGACCTGCTGGTATTTCTGGAGGTGTCTGTAGGGAGTCAGAGATCTGCCACACATCACTAGTGTAAAGTACCATGAGCTGACCTGCTGGTATTTCTGGAGGTGTCTGTAGGGGGTCAGAGATCTGCCACACATCACTAGTGTAAAGTACCATGAGCTGATGTGCTGGTATTTCTGGAGGTGTCTGTAGAGAGTCAGAGATCTGCCACACATCACTAGTGTAAAGTGTCATGAGCTGATCTGCTCGTATTTCTGGAGGTGTCTGTAGAGAGTCAGAGATCTGCCATCACTGGTTTAAAGTACCATGGGTTTTTATGTTGTAAATAATCATTGTGGAAAACTCTGTTTAAGTAACTATGCCCAGTGGATAAAGCAGTGAACTGTTTTTAAGCCAAGGCCCATTTAATACAATCTCCATCTGTAACACCAATAGGTTGGAGAACCGTCGTTAGCTTCTAAATATAGTATTAGAGGTACAGGTTTTATAAAGAAAATGTTTGACACTTTCAGGTCAAAAATCCATTATTAAAAATGCATGTAAAATACCATGACTTATAAGAACGTTTTTCTTAAGGAAAACAGCATGCATTTTTATTCTAGTTCTTTAATTTAATATGATGATATCCTGTAAAAGAATGAGGTGCAGAAGTATAGTTTAGATACATTTTTCTGGATACTCACCAGCAAACTGAAGTAAATGTTTATGATTTTAGAGTTTTGACACACTATAATTATATCAAAATATTCTGCTCAAATACAAATGTATTGTTCCCACACGGCTGTTATTCATCTTTCTTGAGTGTGAAATTACAGTATTAAATAATATCAACTTGATTAGCTAGACTAAGCAGGGGGCACAGTCAGAATGTTTTATTAAAATGTATGTTACTATCTGATGAAAGCTCATTGGTATTTACCTCCGACCAATCCAAATATTCTAACAGCTTTTAATCATCTATGTCTGCCACAAAAACCTTGTGAGAACCACTTGCCATTTTTCACAGGAAATGCAGCACATACAAACATAGACTGAGAGGTTGTTTGGTGTTATGAAAGCCAGAAATACTGGAAGGACAAAGGCTGCACCCTGCCAAGGGTTTGCATTCTGTCACTACTGGATATCACAGCGGAGCACTGAGACAGCAGTACTTCTGAAGCCATTCACATCAGTCCTGGCACTTATGATACATAGGCCTAAAGACCTATAATGGGTGACAATAGCACAATAAGTTGGCAAGTATTAAGATTGGGTATTTGGTATTTCAAGCCCATATAAGCTACGCTAAAAAAAGATTTACACAGTAAAATTTAATTCTTGGCACTAAGATATTTAACACAATGTTTTGACTCTCTTGGGGCACACCCACATTGAGCCATGATCCTTACAGTAAAATGCTTTATTCCATCCATTTCTAGCGAGCAACAATCCAAACCTACAGCAAGCACTGTCAACTTCACACCTGATGCAGCAGTCAATCATGCAATTCTTAAGAATACGAATACGTATCAACTAAAGTCAAATTGTTTTGAACCTGATTCTAAAGCTCTATATATTCTGCCAGTAGGTGTAAGAAATTGCATTCCATAAAAAGTCTTGTTTTATTATACAGAAGTGAAAGTATTTGAAGACGAAATCTAACTTTTATATTTAAAACATGTGCCTGATTGTACAGGTGACCATAAAGATCCAGAACACATAAAATGAATAAAAACAGAATAGTACAGCAAAATCAAAAGTGTGTTGTGTGTTTCAAAATACTAAAGAAATAAGAGTGTATGCAAATTAAGTATTCAATGAGCTATTACATCATAACCTGATGACAGTGAGTAGGCTAACGCTCAGCACTTGCCATAAGGAACAACCACTCTAACAGACAACATTTCACCAGAAGCTAACAATAACCAAATGGATTTTAAGTCTTAGGAAATTTAATGTTGTGCTGGCATACTGCCATAGTAGCTCTGTTCGAGCAGACATTGAATTTTTCAGTCTGATTCTGCCTCCTCAGCTCATCGTCTTAGGGAACTGACTGTGTAAACTTGCTATTGGTTGGCTTGCCAGCTTACCTTCAATGTTATTCCCGCTATGTTTTATCACTAATATCGCTAAAAATTGGACGAGTCATTGGTGTTATTTTGGAAGTAAAGAAAAAAAGGAGTGTAGAAGTAGATAAATCCCTGCCTAGGAGTGGCATGAAATCTACTATGATATTGTGGTTGCAGAACAAAGGGATTCAGAGTGATGGTTCTATGTGTAAAACATCTTTATAGGATGCCTGAAACAAATAAGCCTAAAGAGGTTTCTAAAGTGGATGCATTTGCTTGTCGCCACACAGAACTAGCTTGGGCCAAGGTAAAACAAATAATTAAAGAAATGTAACAGGTGACTTTTCCTTACAGGAATTGCACCATATAACACTTGAGGATATACCACTTGTAACCGAAACATGCTGGCAAGGTTTTTGAAAACATAGAAAAGGTAGAAAATGATCAATGGGATAAAGACACAGAAGCCGAAAATATTGTTTGTGTTTTATAAGCTGAACATACTGCATGAACTAAAAATAAGATTTTTAAGTCCCACTATTCTGAGTGACTTCTTTGCTTTGATCTAGTGTGAATACAAATTCCAAGGTTGGTACTACTATTACAAGTGCGACCACAAGCACAACTGCACCTGCAGATATCACGGTTTACTGATGTACTTGCTCAGGGACCACGAGCTGGTGAACATTTGTGTAATGAGTAGTACAACAACTGGCAGTGCACCACATATGTTAGGGGGAGGAGCTGCATTGTGCATTAGGAAATGCTTAATGCTAAAGTGGGAAATCTCAAAGGAGTTGAACAGACTGTTACCAGACCTTTTTTTTTTTAATTAACATCCTCCAACATTGCGTCATATTGGACGAATGAATGAAATGAAATGGGTGAAATGATGCTCAAATGAGCCCGAGGTCCATGGAGCTTTAAGTTACCTGACATTCGTCTTCTCAGGGTAGGGAAAATCTCGGAAAAAACCTTACCTGGATAACTTACCCTAAGCGAGATTCGAACTCGCGACCTCTTGAACGTGAGACAGACACGCTAGTTACCAGAGGCCTAAATCACTCTACTTTCTAAACATCTCTAGAGCTATGAATAGTGAATATCATATGAGGATAATTCCAAAAGTAAGGTATCCATTTTTTAAAAAATATGAAGAAACTTTTATTTTCAACATATGGTACACAGTTTTGAAGCTTGAACATTCTTCTACTTTTCCACATAATCACCATTTTTGTAAGCACTATGGCAGTTTTTGTATGCCCATGTCATACCAGCTCGCTACCATCCTATTGAGGAAGCTTTTGACCTTTGACCTTGTTGTCTTCGTGACGGGAGATAGCATTAGGGTGCTATCCAGTCTATCTGCTTACATTATCTGTGGATAGATGGCACAGCATTCAATATTCGGCCCATGGGTTTGAAAGGGTTTACTTTCGATTTCTGCTACTAAGCAATGTTGCAAAAATTCTCCTTATGTTTCAGGCAAACCAACAGAACAGAATTCAATAGGCTGTCTAATGTATTTTATCTTGCAATAATGTGTGCTGCACTGTCTAATTTATATTTTCAAATGCATGTGCTATGCGTTAAAATTACTTGTGTAAGAGTCATATTTGGTCACAAAGGTATTTTCTGTATAATGTAGTTATCTGGTATACCAGTAGCAACAACATGATAAAACCAAGCCATAGTGGTACATCAAACCAAAATAACAACATAAATCATTTCATTTATATTAAGTGTGGCTGTGCTTGCCTATGCAAGTGTTGCACATTATGGGAAGCAAGATGACGTCTCAGGATAAACAACAAAGAATACCATCACTACAAACGCTAATTGAAATCCTACACAAAGATTTAAGAATTGTACAAATTGAAAGAGAACAATTAAAAGAAGAAAATAAACTGCTCAAATCTCTAAGAAATGTGTGTGCTACAGCCACAGAATTTGTACTACAAACAAAAATGTGTATAATCCAACAAAGGAGCCTGAATGCCGACAAACTGCATATAGTTATACAAATAAGTGCACTGCTACCAGTGCAAAGTGATACTAGTGTACAAATGACTGATGAAGCTCAAGGAATGTTAGTGAAATAACAAAATAACAAAAACTAACCCAAAAGTGAAAATGTTATGCTTGCAATTTACCTATGTTAAAGTAGTAGATGCTGGCATGCTACCCATGGTCTCCATTTAAATTCTGCTACTTATTTTAAAATAACATTTTAACATCTGCTACTTATTTTACAAAAACTACTTAGCTCATGAGATTTGTAAAATAATAGAACACACATTAAATCACTGATTCTATGTTCTCTTGGGGAAATAAACTTGGCACAGTATGAAAACTAGCGAAACTGGAATAACTTAACCAAAAGAACACTCAGAATATTACATCAAAATGTTTGCTTATATCTAGCAAAATGAATATGCTGAATGTATTACTGAACATGGTGTTTGCTAAGTTACATAAAGGTTATGATGGTATGTAAACAGAAATATACTGGACCTTCAATGGTGTGCAGTTAAAGTTTCAAATAGCAGTAACAGGGTGTGTTAGCTATACTAGGTGATTTCAATGGTCTGCAGTTAAAGTTTCACAGAGCAGTAACAGGGTGTGTTAGCTATACTAGGTGATTTCAATGGTGTGCAGTTAAAGTTTCAAATAGCAGTAACAGGGTGTGTTAGCTATACTAGGTGATTTCAATGCTGTGCAGTTAAAGTTTCAAATAGCAGTAACAGGGTGTGTTAGCTATACTAGGTGATTTCAATGGTGTGCAGTTAAAGTTTCAAAGAGCAGTAACAGGGTGTGTTAGCTATACTAGGTGATTTCAATGCTGTGCAGTTAAAGTTTCAAATAGCAGTAACAGGGTGTGTTAGCTATACTAGGTGATTTCAATGGTCTGCAGTTAAAGTTTCAAATAGCAGTAACAGGGTGTGTTAGCTATACTAGGTGATTTCAATGGTGTGCAGTTAAAGTTTCATATAGCAGTAACAGGGTGTGTTAGCTATACTAGGTGATTTCAATGGTCTGCAGTTAAAGTTTCAAATAGCAGTAACAGGGTGTGTTAGCTATACTAGGTGATTTCAATGGTGTGCAGTTAAAGTTTCAAATAGCAGTAACAGGGTGTGTTAGCTATACTAGGTGATTTCAATGGTGTGCAGTTAAAGTTTCAAATAGCAGTAACAGGGTGTGTTAGCTATACTAGGTGATTTCAATGGTGTGCAGTTAAAGTTTCAAAGAGCAGTAACAGGGTGTGTTAGCTATACTAGGTGATTTCAATGCTGTGCAGTTAAAGTTTCACAGAGCAGTAACAGGGTGTGTTAGCTATACTAGGTGATTTCAATGCTGTGCAGTTAAAGTTTCAAATAGCAGTAACAGGGTGTGTTAGCTATACCAGGTGATTTCAATGGTGTGCAGTTAAAGTTTCACAGAGCAGTAACAGGGTGTGTTAGCTACACTAGGTGATTTCAATGGTGTGCAGTTAAAGTTTCAAATAGCAGTAACAGGGTGTGTTAGCTATACTAGGTGATTTCAATGGTCTGCAGTTAAAGTTTCACAGAGCAGTAACAGGGTGTGTTAGCTACACTAGGTGATTTCAATGGTGTGCAGTTAAAGTTTCACAGAGCAGTAACAGGGTGTGTTAGCTACACTAGGTGATTTCAATGGCCTGCAGTTAAAGTTTCACAGAGCAGTAACAGGGTGTGTTAGCTATACTAGGTGATTTCAATGGTCTGCAGTTAAAGTTTCAAAGAGCAGTAACAGGGTGTGTTAGCTACACTAGGTGATTTCAATGGTCTGCAGTTAAAGTTTCACAGAGCAGTAACAGGGTGTGTTAGCTACACTAGGTGATTTCAATGGTGTGCAGTTAAAGTTTCAAATAGCAGTAACAGGGTGTGTTAGCTATACTAGGTGATTTCAATGGTGTGCAGTTAAAGTTTCAAATAGCAGTAACAGGGTGTGTTAGCTATACTAGGTGATTTCAATGCTGTGCAGTTAAAGTTTCAAATAGCAGTAACAGGGTGTGTTAGCTATACTAGGTGGTTTCAATGGTCTGCAGTTAAAGTTTCAAATAGCAGTAACAGGGTGTGTTAGCTATACTAGGTGATTTCAATGGTCTGCAGTTAAAGTTTCACAGAGCAGTAACAGGGTGTGTTAGCTATACTAGGTGATTTCAATGGTGTGCAGTTAAAGTTTCACAGAGCAGTAACAGGGTGTGTTAGCTATACTAGGTGATTTCAATGCTGTGCAGTTAAAGTTTCAAATAGCAGTAACAGGGTGTGTTAGCTATACTAGGTGATTTCAATGGTGTGCAGTTAAAGTTTCACAGAGCAGTTACAGGGTGTGTTAGCTACACTAGGTGATTTCAATGGTGTGCAGTTAAAGTTTCAAATAGCAGTAACAGGGTGTGTTAGCTATACTAGGTGATTTCAATGGTGTGCAGTTAAAGTTTCACAGAGCAGTAACAGGGTGTGTTAGCTACACTAGGTGATTTCAATGGTGTGCAGTTAAAGTTTCAAATAGCAGTAACAGGGTGTGTTAGCTACACTAGGTGATTTCAATGGTCTGCAGTTAAAGTTTCACAGAGCGGTAACAGGGTGTGTTAGCTATACTAGGTGATTTCAATGGTCTGCAGTTAAAGTTTCAAAGAGCAGTAACAGGGTGTGTTAGCTACACTAGGTGATTTCAATGGTCTGCAGTTAAAGTTTCACACAGCAGTAACAGGGTGTGTTAGCTATACTAGGTGATTTCAATGGTGTGCAGTTAAAGTTTCAAATAGCAGTAACAGGGTGTGTTAGCTATACTAGGTGATTTCAATGGTCTGCAGTTAAAGTTTCAAATAGCAGTAACAGGGTGTGTTAGCTATACTAGGTGATTTCAATGGTGTGCAGTTAAAGTTTCACAGAGCAGTAACAGGGTGTGTTAGCTATACTAGGTGATTTCAATGCTGTGCAGTTAAAGTTTCAAATAGCAGTAACAGGGTGTGTTAGCTATACTAGGTGATTTCAATGCTGTGCAGTTAAAGTTTCAAATAGCAGTAACAGGGTGTGTTAGCTATACTAGGTGATTTCAATGGTGTGCAGTTAGTTTCACAGAGCAGTAACAGGGTGTGTTAGCTATACTAGGTGATTTCAATGATGTGCAGTTAAAGTTTCAAATAGCAGTAACAGGGTGTGTTAGCCATACTAGTTGATTTCAATGGTCTGCAGTTAAAGTTTCACAGAGCAGTAACAGGGTGTGTTAGCTATACTAGGTGATTTCAATGGTCTGCAATTAAAGTTTCACAGAGCAGTAACAGGGTGTGTTAGCTATACTAGTTGATTTCAATGGTCTGCAGTTAAAGTTTCAAATAGCAGTAACAGGGTGTGTTACCTATACTAGGTGATTTCAATGGTCTGCAGTTAAAGTTTCACAGAGCAGTAACAGGGTGTGTTAGCTATACTAGGTGATTTCAATGATGTGCAGTTAAAGTTTCAAATAGCAGTAACAGGGTGTGTTAGCTATACTAGTTGATTTCAATGGTCTGCAGTTAAAGTTTCAAATAGCAGTAACAGGGTGTGTTAGCTATACTAGGTGATTTCAATGGTCTGCAGTTAAAGTTTCACAGAGCAGTAACAGGGTGTGTTACCTATACTAGGTGATTTCAATGCTGTGCAGTTAAAGTTTCACAGAGCAGTAACAGGGTGTGTTAGCTATACTAGGTGATTTCAATGGTCTGCAGTTAAAGTTTCAAATAGCAGTAACAGGGTGTGTTAGCTATACTAGGTGATTTCAATGCTGTGCAGTTAAAGTTTCAAATAGCAGTAACAGGGTGTGTTACCTATACTAGGTGATTTCAATGCTGTGCAGTTAAAGTTTCACAGAGCAGTAACAGGGTGTGTTACCTATACTAGGTGATTTCAATGGTGTGCAGTTAAAGTTTCAAAGAGCAGTAACAGGGTGTGTTAGCTATACTAGTTGATTTCAATGGTCTGCAGTTAAAGTTTCAAATAGCAGTAACAGGGTGTGTTAGCTATACTAGGTGATTTCAATGCTGTGCAGTTAAAGTTTCAAATAGCAGTAACAGGGTGTGTTAGTTGTTTGTAGTGTTTAACGCCCGCTTTTACTACTACGGCACCGCAGGCGGTGACACTGATGATACATGAAGATGGAGCACCGGTGGAATGAGATGGCGGGGGAAACCGGAGTACCCGGAGAAAACCCGCCCTGACCAGGGTGTGTTAGCTATAATAGGTGATTTCAATGCTGTGCAGTTAAAGTTTCAAATAGCATTAACAGGGTGTGTTAGCTATACTAGGTGATTTCAATGATGTGCAGTTAAAGTTTCAAATAGCAGTAACAGGGTGTGTTAGCTATACTAGGTGATTTCAATGCTGTGCAGTTAAAGTTTCACAGAGCAGTAACAGGGTGTGTTAGCTATACTAGGTGATTTCAATGGTGTGCAGTTAAAGTTTCACAGAGCAGTAACAGGGTGTGTTAGCTACACTAGGTGATTTCAATGGTCTGCAGTTAAAGTTTCAAATAGCAATAACAGGGTGTGTTAGCTATACTAGGTGATTTCAATGATGTGCAGTTAAAGTTTCAAATAGCAGTAACAGGGTGTGTTAGCTATACTAGGTGATTTCAATGCTGTGCAGTTAAAGTTTCACAGAGCAGTAACAGGGTATGTTAGCTATACTAGGTGATTTCAATGGTCTGCAGTTAAAGTTTCAAATAGCAATAACAGGGTGTGTTAGCTATACTAGGTGATTTCAATGGTGTGCAGTTAAAGTTTCACAGAGCAGTAACAGGGTGTGTTAGCTATACTAGGTGATTTCATTGGTCTGCAGTTAAAGTTTCACAGAGCAGCAACAGGGTGTGTTAGCTATACTAGGTGATTTCAATGGTGTGAAGTTAAAGTTTCAAATAGCAATAACAGGGTGTGTTAGCTATACTAGGTGATTTCAATGGTGTGCAGTTAAAGTTTCACAGAGCAGTAACAGGGTGTGTTAGCTATACTAGGTGATTTCAATGGTCTGCAGTTAAAGTTTCACAGAGCAGTAACACGGTGTGTTAGCTATACTAGGTGATTTCATTGGTCTGCAGTTAAAGTTTCACAGAGCAGCAACAGGGTGTGTTAGCTATACTAGGTGATTTCAATGGTCTGCAGTTAAAGTTTCACAGAGCAGTAACAGGGTGTGTTAGCTATACTAGGTGATTTCAATGGTCTGCAGTTAAAGATTCAAATAGCAGTAACAGGGTGTGTTAGCTATACTAGGTGATTTCAATGGTCTGCAGTTAAAGTTTCACAGAGCAGTAACAGGGTGTGTTAGCTATACTAGGTGATTTCAATGGTGTGCAGTTAAAGTTTCAAATAGCAGTAACAGGGTGTGTTAGCTACACTAGGTGATTTCAATGGTTTGCAGTTAAAGTTTCACAGAGCAGTAACAGGGTGTGTTAGCTATACTAGGTGATTTCAATGGTGTGCAGTTAAAGTTTCAAATAGCAGTAACAGGCTGTGTTAGCTACACTAGGTGATTTCAATGGTCTGCAGTTAAAGATTCAAATAGCAGTAACAGGGTGTGTTAGCTATACTAGGTGATTTCAATGGTCTGCAGTTAAAGTTTCAAATAGCAGTAACAGGGTGTGTTAGCTATACTAGGTGATTTCAATGGTCTGCAGTTAAAGTTTCAAATAGCAGTAACAGGGTGTGTTAGCTATACTAGGTGATTCCAATGCTGTGCAGTTAAAGTTTCACAGAGCAATAACAGGGTGTGTTAGCTATACTAGGTGATTTCAATGGTCTGCAGTTAGAGATTCAAATAGCAGTAACAGGGTGTGTTAGCTATACTAGGTGATTTCAATGGTCTGCAGTTAAAGTTTCAAATAGCAGTAACAGGGTGTGTTAGCTATACTAGGTGATTTCAATGGTGTGCAGTTAAAGATTCAAATAGCAGTAAGAGGGTGTGTTAGCTATACTAGGTGATTTCAATGGTGTGCAGTTAAAGTTTCAAATAGCAGTAACAGGGTGTGTTAGCTATACTAGGTGATTTCAATGGTGTGCAGTTAAAATTTCAAATAGCAGTAACAGGGTGTGTTAGCTATACTAGGTGATTTCAATGGTGTGCAGTTAAAGATTCAAATAGCAGTAAGAGGGTGTGTTAGCTATACTAGGTGATTTCAATGGTCTGCAGTTAAAGTTTCACAGAGCAGTAACAGGGTGTGTTAGCTATACTAGGTGATTTCAATGGTCTGCAGTTAAAGTTTCACAGAGCAGTAACAGGGTGTGTTAGCTACACTAGGTGATTTCAATGGTCTGCAGTTAAAGTTTCACAGAGCAGTAACAGGGTGTGTTAGCTACACTAGGTGATTTCAATGGTCTGCAGTTAAAGTTTCACAGAGCAGTAACAGGGTGTGTTAGCTATACTAGGTGATTTCAATGGTCTGCAGTTAAAGATTCAAATAGCAGTAACAGGGTGTGTTAGCTATACTAGGTGATTTCAATGGTCTGCAGTTAAAGTTTCACAGAGCAGTAACAGGGTGTGTTAGCTATACTAGGTGATTTCAATGGTCTGCAGTTAAAGTTTCAAATAGCAGTAACAGGGTGTGTTAGCTACACTAGGTGATTTCAATGGTCTGCAGTTAAAGTTTCACAGAGCAGAAACGGGGTGTGTTAGCTACACTAGGTGATTTCAATGGTCTGCAGTTAAAGTTTCACAGAGCAGCAACAGGGTGTGTTAGCTATACTAGGTGATTTCAATGGTCTGCAGTTAAAGATTCAAATAGCAGTAACAGGGTGTGTTAGCTATACTAGGTGATTTCAATGGTCTGCAGTTAAAGTTTCACAGAGCAGTAACAGGGTGTGTTAGCTATACTAGGTGATTTCAATGATGTGCAGTTAAAGTTTCAAATAGCAGTAACAGGGTGTGTTAGCTACACTAGGTGATTTCAATGGTCTGCAGTTAAAGTTTCACAGAGCAGTAGCAGGGTGTGTTAGCTATACTAGGTGATTTCAATGGTCTGCAGTTAAAGTTTCACAGAGCAGCAACAGGGTGTGTTAGCTATACTAGGTGATTTCAATGGTCTGCAGTTAAAGTTTCACAGAGCAGTAACAGGGTGTGTTAGCTATACTAGGTGATTTCAATGGTCTGCAGTTAAAGTTTCACAGAGCAGTAACAGGGTGTGTTAGCTATACTAGGTGATTTCAATGGTCTGCAGTTAAAGTTTCAAATAGCAGTAACAGGGTGTGTTAGCTATACTAGGTGATTTCAATGGTCTGCAGTTAAAGTTTCACAGAGCAGTAACAGGGTGTGTTAGCTATACTAGGTGATTTCAATGGTCTGCAGTTAAAGTTTCAAATAGCAGTAACAGGGTGTGTTAGCTACACTAGGTGATTTCAATGGTCTGCAGTTAAAGTTTCACAGAGCAGTAACAGGGTGTGTTAGCTACACTAGGTGATTTCAATGGTCTGCAGTTAAAGTTTCACAGAGCAGTAACAGGGTGTGTTAGCTATACTAGGTGATTTCAATGGTCTGCAGTTAAAGTTTCACAGAGCAGTAACAGGGTGTGTTAGCTACACTAGGTGATTTCAATGGTCTGCAGTTAAAGATTCAAATAGCAGTAACAGGGTGTGTTAGCTATACTAGGTGATTTCAATGGTCTGCAGTTAAAGTTTCACAGAGCAGTAACAGGGTGTGTTAGCTATACTAGGTGATTTCAATGGTCTGCAGTTAAAGTTTCAAATAGCAGTAACAGGGTGTGTTAGCTACACTAGGTGATTTCAATGGTCTGCAGTTAAAGTTTCACAGAGCAGTAACAGGGTGTGTTAGCTACACTAGGTGATTTCAATGGTCTGCAGTTAAAGTTTCACAGAGCAGTAACAGGGTGTGTTAGCTACACTAGGTGATTTCAATGGTCTGCAGTTAAAGATTCAAATAGCAGTAACAGGGTGTGTTAGCTATACTAGGTGATTTCAATGGTCTGCAGTTAAAGATTCAAATAGCAGTAACAGGGTGTGTTAGCTACACTAGGTGATTTCAATGGTCTGCAGTTAAAGTTTCACAGAGCAGTAACAGGGTGTGTTAGCTATACTAGGTGATTTCAATGGTCTGCAGTTAAAGTTTCACAGAGCAGCAACAGGGTGTGTTAGCTATACTAGGTGATTTCAATGATGTGCAGTTAAAGATTCAAATAGCAGTAACAGGGTGTGTTAGCTATACTAGGTGATTTCAATGATGTGCAGTTAAAGTTTCAAATAGCAGTAACAGGGTGTGTTAGCTACACTAGGTGATTTCAATGGTCTGCAGTTAAAGTTTCACAGAGCAGTAACAGGGTGTGTTAGCTATACTAGGTGATTTCAATGGTCTGCAGTTAAAGTTTCACAGAGCAGCAACAGGGTGTGTTAGCTATACTAGGTGATTTCAATGGTCTGCAGTTAAAGATTCAAATAGCAGTAACAGGGTGTGTTAGCTATACTAGGTGATTTCAATGGTCTGCAGTTAAAGTTTCACAGAGCAGTAACAGGGTGTGTTAGCTATACTAGGTGATTTCAATGGTGTGCAGTTAAAGTTTCAAATAGCAGTAACAGGGTGTGTTAGCTATACTAGGTGATTTCAATGGTCTGCAGTTAAAGTTTCACAGAGCAGTAACAGGGTGTGTTAGCTATACTAGGTGATTTCAATGGTCTGCAGTTAAAGTTTCAAATAGCAGTAACAGGGTGTGTTAGCTACACTAGGTGATTTCAATGGTCTGCAGTTAAAGTTTCACAGAGCAGTAACAGGGTGTGTTAGCTATACTAGGTGATTTCAATGGTCTGCAGTTAAAGATTCAAATAGCAGTAACAGGGTGTGTTAGCTATACTAGGTGATTTCAATGGTCTGCAGTTAAAGTTTCAAATAGCAGTAACAGGGTGTGTTAGCTATACTAGGTGATTTCAATGGTCTGCAGTTAAAGTTTCAAATAGCAGTAACAGGGTGTGTTAGCTATACTAGGTGATTTCAATGCTGTGCAGTTAAAGTTTCACAGAGCAATAACAGGGTGTGTTAGCTATACTAGGTGATTTCAATGGTCTGCAGTTAAAGATTCAAATAGCAGTAACAGGGTGTGTTAGGTATACTAGGTGATTTCAATGGTATGCAGTTAAAATTTCAAATAGCAGTAACAGGGTGTGTTAGCTATACTAGGTGATTTCAATGGTGTGCAGTTAAAGATTCAAATAGCAGTAAGAGGGTGTGTTAGCTATACTAGGTGATTTCAATGGTCTGCAGTTAAAGTTTCACAGAGCAGTAACAGGGTGTGTTAGCTATACTAGGTGATTTCAATGGTCTGCAGTTAAAGTTTCACAGAGCAGTAACAGGGTGTGTTAGCTACACTAGGTGATTTCAATGGTCTGCAGTTAAAGTTTCACAGAGCAGTAACGGGGTGTGTTAGCTACACTAGGTGATTTCAATGGTCTGCAGTTAAAGTTTCACAGAGCAGCAACAGGGTGTGTTAGCTATACTAGGTGATTTCAATGGTCTGCAGTTAAAGATTCAAATAGCAGTAACAGGGTGTGTTAGCTATACTAGGTGATTTCAATGGTCTGCAGTTAAAGTTTCACAGAGCAGTAACAGGGTGTGTTAGCTATACTAGGTGATTTCAATGGTCTGCAGTTAAAGTTTCACAGAGCAGTAACAGGGTGTGTTAGCTACACTAGGTGATTTCAATGGTCTGCAGTTAAAGTTTCAAAGAGCAGTAACGGGGTGTGTTAGCTATACTAGGTGATTTCAATGGTCTGCAGTTAAAGTTTCACAGAGCAGTAACAGGGTGTGTTAGCTACACTAGGTGATTTCAATGGTCTGCAGTTAAAGATTCAAATAGCAGTAACAGGGTGTGTTAGCTATACTAGGTGATTTCAATGGTGTGCAGTTAAAGTTTCAAATAGCAGTAACAGGGTGTGTTAGCTATACTAGGTGATTTCAATGGTGTGCAGTTAAAGTTTCAAATAGCAGTAACAGGGTGTGTTAGCTATACTAGGTGATTTCAATGGTGTGCAGTTAAAGATTCAAATAGCAGTAACAGGGTGTGTTAGCTATACTAGGTGATTTCAATGCTGTGCAGTTAAAGTTTCAAATAGCAGTAACAGGGTGTGTTAGCTATACTAGGTGATTTCAATGCTGTGGAGTTAAAGTTTCAAATAGCAGTAACAGGGTGTGTTAGCTATACTAGGTGATTTCAATGGTGTGCAGTTAAAGTTTCACAGAGCAGTAACAGGGTGTGTTAGCTATACTAGGTGATTTCATTGGTCTGCAGTTAAAGTTTCACAGAGCAGCAACAGGGTGTGTTAGCTATACTAGGTGATTTCAATGGTGTGAAGTTAAAGATTCAAATAGCAGTAACAGGGTGTGTTAGCTATACTAGGTGATTTCAATGGTGTGCAGTTAAAGTTTCAAATAGCAGTAACAGGGTGTGTTAGCTATACTAGGTGATTTCAATGGTGTGCAGTTAAAGTTTCAAATAGCAGTAACAGGGTGTGTTAGCTATACTAGGTGATTTCAATGGTGTGCAGTTAAAGTTTCAAATAGCAGTAACAGGGTGTGTTAGCTATACTAGGTGATTTCAATGGTGTGCAGTTAAAGATTCAAATAGCAGTAACAGGGTGTGTTAGCTATACTAGGTGATTTCAATGCTGTGCAGTTAAAGTTTCAAATAGCAGTAACAGGGTGTGTTAGCTATACTAGGTGATTTCAATGCTGTGGAGTTAAAGTTTCAAATAGCAGTAACAGGGTGTGTTAGCTACACTAGGTGATTTCAATGGTTTGCAGTTAAAGTTTCAAATAGCAGTAACAGGGTGTGTTAGCTATACTAGGTGATTTCAATGGTGTGCAGTTAAAGTTTCAAATAGCAGTAACAGGGTGTGTTAGCTATAGTAGGTGATTTCAATGGTGTGCAGTTAAAGTTTCAAATAGCAGTAACAGGGTGTGTTAGCTATACTAGGTGATTTCAATGGTGTGCAGTTAAAGATTCAAATAGCAGTAACAGGGTGTGTTAGCTATACTGGGTGATTTCAATGCTGTGCAGTTAAAGTTTCAAATAGCAGTAACAGGGTGTGTTAGCTATACTAGGTGATTTCAATGCTGTGGAGTTAAAGTTTCAAATAGCAGTAACAGGGTGTGTTAGCTACACTAGGTGATTTCAATGGTTTGCAGTTAAAGTTTCAAATAGCAGTAACAGGGTGTGTTAGCTACACTAGGTGATTTCAATGGTCTGCAGTTAAAGTTTCAAATAGCAGTAACAGGGTGTGTTAGCTATACTAGGTGATTTCAATGGTCTGCAGTTAAAGTTTCAAATAGCAGTAACAGGGTGTGTTAGCTATACTAGGTGATTTCAATGGTCTGCAGTTAAAGTTTCAAATAGCAGTAACAGGGTGTGTTAGCTACACTAGGTGATTTCAATGGTTTGCAGTTAAAGTTTCAAATAGCAGTAACAGGGTGTGTTAGCTATACTAGGTGATTTCAATGGTCTGCAGTTAAAGTTTCAAATAGCAGTAACAGGGTGTGTTAGCTATACTAGGTGATTTCAATGGTGTGCAGTTAAAGTTTCAAATAGCAGTAACAGGGTGTGTTAGCTATACTAGGTGATTTCAATGGTCTGCAGTTAAAGTTTCACAGAGCAGTAACAGGGTGTGTTAGCTATACTAGGTGATTTCAATGCTGTGCAGTTAAAGTTTCAAATAGCAGTAAGAGGGTGTGTTAGCTATACTAGGTGATTTCAATGGTGTGCAGTTAAAGTTTCATATAGCAGTAACAGGGTGTGTTAGCTACACTAGGTGATTTCAATGCTGTGCAGTTAAAGTTTCAAATAGCAGTAAGAGGGTGTGTTAGCTATACTAGGTGATTTCAATGGTCTGCAGTTAAAGTTTCAAATAGCAGTAACAGGGTGTGTTAGCTATACTAGGTGATTTCAATGCTGTGCAGTTAAAGTTTCAAATAGCAGTAAGAGGGTGTGTTAGCTATACTAGGTGATTTCAATGGTCTGCAGTTAAAGTTTCAAATAGCAGTAACAGGGTGTGTTAGCTACACTAGGTGATTTCAATGCTGTGCAGTTAAAGTTTCACAGAGCAGTAACAGGGTGTGTTAGCTATACTAGGTGATTTCAATGCTGTGCAGTTAAAGTTTCATATAGCAGTAACAGGGTGTGTTAGCTATACTAGGTGATTTCAATGGTGTGCAGTTAAAGTTTCAAATAGCAGTAACAGGGTGTGTTAGCTATACTAGGTGATTTCAATGGTCTGCAGTTAAAGTTTCACAGAGCAGTAACAGGGTGTGTTAACTATACTAGGTGATTTCAATGGTGTGCAGTTAAAGTTTCAAATAGCAGTAACAGGGTGTGTTAGCTATACTAGGTGATTTCAATGGTGTGCAGTTAAAGTTTCACAGAGCAGTAACAGGGTGTGTTAGCTATACTAGGTGATTTCAATGGTGTGCAGTTAAAGTTTCAAAGAGCAGTAACAGGGTGTGTTAGCTATACTAGGTGATTTCAATGGTCTGCAGTTAAAGTTTCAAATAGCAGTAACAGAGTGTTGGTAACTCTCACGACTGTAGCTTTAACAAATACATTGTGGCTGCAATAGGTATGTCATGACAACTATAAAGCCTACCCAAAATGCTACTTTTGTAAAGCATTTCCACACATCTGACCATTGTGCACAAATTATAAATATATAAAACTGTAACTGTTATGTAAAAAATGAAATATGGGCACACACACACACACACACACAAAAAAAAAAAAAAAAGGTAATCAATAACCACAATTTAGGTATTTTACGGAAATGTTAAAATTAGAGAACTGGAATTCTGCCCATTCAGTAACAGATGCTAATGAAAAATTTTAAGAGAGGATGAAATCAATACATGAATTTTGTCAAGACAAAATTTGAATTATATAATGAGTGCTATGAAACACTAAGACTCTTTATATGCAGTTATCACTAGTTTATAGCACTTCAATTAGCCAATCACTAAACAGCATGGAACATAACAAATAAGAGAAGACCAAATATAACCTTACAAATTAAAGGACTAAAGATATTAAATCCTAATGATGTACTGTATGCCCAGGACAAGAAGGCAAGTCTTAGGAATGTGTAGCGTAATCATTTTGTGCTTTCCACACGGTGTTTATGCCTAGTTTCCGAGTATGACAAGAATGCTAGGCTCGTTTAAAATACACAATGTTGTCACATTACTCACCCATAGCTGGAAATATGCACTCTCATACACTCATTTCCTCAGGTCCACTACCGGAGCAGGTTAACACTTCAAGCTCCTCTGCCCTTCAGTATGTAACCATTACTTCACAAATGTGACTAACCCAATGCAAAATATTCCAATTAACTATGAAAATAAGCGTACTCTAGAACACAACATTTATCTTGGACCTGTTATTCGTATTGAAATTACTAAAATAATCAGAGAATCAAAGCTGAAAACTCCTATGGATGGGTTGGCATCTCCTCCAGAGTACTAAAATTTTGCAAAAACGAACTGGTTGATATAATTGTACAGTTAATAAATATGTCTAGAGAACAAAATATTTTTCCAGAGTGCTTGAAGACTAGCATAATAAGACCAATTTTCAAAAACAAGAGATAAATATAACATGAACTATAGACCCATAACTCATATTTTAGTAAAGTTTTAAATTTAAGATTGGTTGGCTTCCTAAATAAACATGACACACTGCTTAAAACACAACATGGATTTAGGATCAATTACTCTACTAGCACTGCCAAAACATGTACACAATTAGACAAAGACTTTTCCTTGACCTTTCTCAAGTGTTTGATAGTGTATCAATAAAAATGCTATTGAATAAATTAGACAATTATGGGATAAAGGTCAAATGCACTATGAACTTAATAAGACCATACTTATCAAATTGTAAGCAATGCACAGTTATAACAAGCAAAATCAGTAGTTGGCTTAAATGTTTTACATCCAAATGTAACACTGTAAGGTTTGGAGTGTCACAGGGATCAGTACTAGGGCCTCTCTTATTTATTTTGTACTGGGAGAGCAAAAACGTTCTGAACGGGCTGGACAGTGTTTTGCCTGTCCACGTACTTGCCACTCGTTGACATCTGCTGCTATCATAGAAAGGCGCAGATTAAACCATACAACATTTTTAAAACTACTTTTAAGTGAGTGATTGAGTTTTGTTTAAGGGCCCGTCTACAACTAGGTCATTATGGCCCGGCTATTTTAAAGGCTTTACTTACCAACTTTATGATAGATGCTGAAACTGGCCACTGTCATCCAGACATTTTTGGCACCTCTTTATGAAAATATCCATCACTCGCCGTAGTTCACGTTGAGAAATGCTGGCAATTTCCTGGCGGATATTTTGTTTTTATTCTTTCAGGGTGTGTAGGTTTGTCTTGTACACTTTGTTTTAAGTTACTCCAGAGATAGAAATTGCAGGGGGTTAGGTCGGGGAACCGAGGGGGCCATAAATCTCTACTAATGATTCTGTCCCAAAACACTTTCAATTGTTCTCATCAAAAAATTGGCTGCATGAGTTGTTGCACAGTCTTGTTTAAAAAAGTCAAAATCACACACTCTGTCTGTTAATTCTCTAAAAAAAAAAAAGGGGCAAAATTGTATTCAGGTATGTATGGGCACCAATGTCGACTCAAAAACAAAATTGCCCCAGAACTCAGAGCCTAGTATTGCTTATAAAGGAAAACATTGGTGTATGGTGCATCACTTGCAGAGAAAGGCTTCTCAGAGTTCCAACAAGCAGTTTCTATCTCTTATAACACAAAGTGTACAAAACAAACCCACACACCCTGGAAAGTTAAAGCAAAATATATGCCAGGAAATTGCCAGCATTTCTCAACATGAACTACGGCAAGTGATGGATAGCTTCCTAAATGTAGTGACAACGACGGTGACCAGTTTCTAAAGTTGGTCTCAGTAAAGCCTTTAAAAATAGTTTTAAAACTGTATGGTTTCATCTGCACCATTGTGTGGTAGTGGCAGATGGCAACAAGTGCAGAGGACGGGGACAGACAAAACACAGTACAACCGGTTCAGAACTTATATTTGGATACTGTAGCTTTTGGTGTAATGTATGATTACTTTCAATATGGAACCCAGGTTCGGGTAAGTACTAGTAAGCTTAACTTAAATAGCTTTTGAATTTTATAGAAGAATTGTATAAGACTGTATATAAGCAAAGTAACAGAAGTTCATGTTAGTATTTTTTAAAAAAAAACAAATTTGTTTATTGTAATTTCTCTACATGTATATAAAATATTATACATTGTAAATAAAAATGCACATATTACCAATTGTAATAATAAATATTATAGTTATAATAGATGTGGAAATAGTAATACACATAGGATTAATGCTAATAAAAGAATATGTGAATGTGACCCATTATTGTAATATTAACAGTGTGACGTTAACATGGGGTACATATGTAATGCTAAATGTTGTACATTTCATGTCACATTGCTATGAGCTGAGTAACTTTTATCACTTTTTGAAACCTGTTTAGAAAGTTTTTCAGTGTATTTGTGATAATTCATGTATGTGAGGCCATCAGGGATGTAAGTATAGAATAAAGGAAACAATTGAGAATATAACCATAACACTAATTTTGCTATAGTATAATGTATGTAACTGATGCTATCGAGACTGGTCGTGTAATTATCTTTGCTTTTATACTGCTTGCAATTGTATTACTGTTTTTTTTCTTGGTGCTTGAAACATTGTACAGTGTCTATGGGCAAAGTAATAAAGAAATAAAAAATAAAATAAACTTGAATATTCAGTCCACTTTACATGTGCTTAGATAAGGCCTACACCTGAGTACTGAAGCAGCTACCCCCAAGGAGAATGTGCCTCAAGAATGCCATGTCAACTACATCTCACATTCACAAACAAATAGAAGGAATAGGAGTATGGAGGGTTAAAATGCAAGGGAAAGGGTTCAAAAGAGAAGACTTTCAACATAGAAATGGGGTTGAAGCAGTTAAACAATTTCTTATAATACAAAATGATCAAACAATGGAATATGCACATCTTTTTTGTTATCTAAATATTTAAGCAACTTAAAACTTCTGCCATAGAAACTGAAAACATTTTTTAACATCAGCTGTTATGCATTTGTGTATAGATAGGAATAAATTAATATATTAATAAAATGTTTGAGTTGCACCTTTACACTCACTATCCATATTCACTTACCACCATTGCTCAGTGCATGTTTTGAAGGTGATTGCCCCATCATCCGCTGCGTGAAACATTTTTTTAAATTTATTCACTTACTTCACTGTATTGATTGCTTTTAATTAATTTGGACATTTCTGTGGACATCTGCATGTTCTGTGACATTATATAGATTTATGGTGAAGATTTTTCACTTGAGGTATAGAGCAAGGTTAGAGGGTTGCTTTCTACTTCTTTTTTTAAAAATTAACACACTGGAGAAATGCGATACTACGATCTTGGCTTGCTACATTTATCATATAAAAATGGAAAAGTGAGAAATATATTTGATTCCTGGATGTTTAGTATTCAATTCTGAATAATTTTACATTCTTAAAATGCTTCCAAAGCCCACTTTTAACACCTTCTACCTCTATTTTGGAAATTAGTTTAAATTCTGTGTTAACTACGAAATTTGTAGTTTTAAGTGCAAAGCAATTTGCATATATTATAATAAAATTCATAAATGTCAATTTGAATATACTAAAAACTGTTTATTTTGCTTATATTCATACTTATATTGTATGATCATTTATGGAAATTATCCACATGTTAAAAAAATATTAATTCTGAAATGAAAAAGAAAGAAGAAGAAAAACAGACAACCAGATTGAAGTGTAACAAAGCTACAACTTATTGTAAGCTGTAGTTTAAACTTTTGAGGCTAAATTTGTGTAAAAATACAACTAAGAATAGTTTTGTTGAATTAGGTAAAAAACTTAAAAAATGTGTAGCCTTATTACATACAGATTATGAATTATGATACATCTCAAAACGAAGTAAAAAGGTTATTAGATTTGCATTTATATGACATCTAAAATTATTTTGAATTATTAAACTAAGAAATGCATGTACTTGATTTTATATTTATTCTGTGACATGCTCTTATGGAGCTGAATTGTATTTTTGACTTTTGTCATGCACTGAAAATGTGACAAATCAATGTAGCATGTGTTTGAAAATTTAGCTCCCTAGGCCACCCTCTGAATTGCTTTTTCTGTTAGGAAACAAATTTAACAATCAAAAGCGCACCTGTCAGTTTTCTGCCTTGCATATAAATCTGAACCTTCCTTTCAATTTTGTACTGTACTCTGAAATGAGTAAATAGCTCTGATGAAATCTCCTTTTGCAGGTGAAAAATTGCTGCTTTTCTGTATAAGGAGCTCATATTTGCATTTTGCACTGTGATGAACTTGTTCTCTCCATCTCTTATAGCCCATGTGGCATATAAGTTGAAGTATTTGGAAGGGGGTATGTCAAGTCTCTGCCTTGGAGTATTTTAATATGGAACAGCTTTAAGGAGGTTTTTGGGGACACAAAGTGCTATATGTAACATTTAATACAATGTTTGGACAATATCACTACAATATTTAGTTCAATTGCTACCTGAGCTTTGTTTACATCAACCGTCACTGGAGTTGGACGCCTCTATTTGCCATACAGAGAAGTATCAATAATAGGATCTGGCACCATTTTAGATAAAGCACATATAAATGTATTTGCATTTTTTTAATAATAATGCAAAGCATTCCAGAAATATGAGTTTCATAAATGTACATACTGTTCTTACCGTGGGCACACATGAGCGTGATCTTTATATCTGCTTTTTACATGTAATATTCATATGTTTTGGGGATCTAAACACATGTAACTGAGATGTTTGTATTTTGAAGATAGTGTTAAAATTAACAGCTCTCACAACCGATATAGGGATGCTTTCTCCACTTTGGAGATGCTGATAAACTTCCACGGCAAAACAACAAAATATGAAAAATAAGAAGCTATGAAATGTGTGTTAGTTTCTGTAGCAAGTGTTGGAAATAGAGCCATTGCCACTTCATTCCATGCAGCTATTCTTTTGTGTTTATCCTTGTATGTTACACAGGACGGGTTTCCTGTATTCATCTTTGCAATGTGTAGCCACTTGGAGAAGCAGAACACAAACTAAACACACTGATAATGTGAAGAGTTCTGGTAATGTGTTGAGTGCACCTCTAAGACCTTGATTACATGCTGAACAACGTTCATGTGTGCCTGGGGTCTTAGATATGTATCAACTCTCAAGAGACATGCAAACAACTTACTGAACACAGTGCTTCTGTAATTATATTATAATTATCTGTCAAGCTACAACTATTTGGTCATATGGAATAAATATAATGTACATTTCTTCCAGAACTTAGTATTTTTTTTGAGTTTTGGTTGTGTCCAAAGAATAGACAAGTTCCATGATTTGAATTACATCCCCAGACCTTTCCAATAATATTCACCTTGCATTGCCACACTTTATGAATTTAAAACTAATCTGAAAAATAATGTGTCTTGAGCAGGACTTACCACATTGGAAACTTAATTCATATTTTACATAGTGAAACAGTCTCTTACTGCTGGAGATGTTTTAAAATAGTGTACAGAAAGAGAGGACTCTGTCATTGTACACATTCATCTATATCAGTATTATGCTAGTTTGGATATAGCATTAAATATTAAAAAGACAGCCTGGAGAATTTGGAGTTAAAAAAGAGCTCCACAATTAGCAACAACATAAAAATACGAATAAATGGAGAAGATATCCCAGAAGCGAATCACAGTAACTTTCTAAGAGTGATAATTGACAAACAACTGAACTGGAAACCATACATAAGGCATATCAGTAAACAAATTTATGAACAGGGAAGGAATATTGTGGATAAGGAAACTGTTAGCAAGATCTACTTGGCTTTCATTTATTCACACACAAAGTATGGAATTATACTCTTTGGGGAAATATCAAAGAAATAGATATGAAAAAGATATTTACGTTACAAGGAAATGCATTTAGAATATTAGAAAAATTACAAACAGCAGTTATGCAGATCAATTTTTAAAAACTATAAGATTCTAACTTTTGTATATATGAAAGCATAAAAATATTGTAATAGAGAAACAAGAGAAAAAAAGTAAAAAAAAAGTTCATAAATATTATTAAAGAAATAATAATGAATATTTTAGATCAAAAACAAATAATAACAAATGTACATTAAAATTGGCAAAAATATATTTACTAGATAATGCGTTTTACAATGTAAATAAAGATGTAAATATTTATATCTAAATCTGACATGTCCTTTAACTGTAGTATCCAAAGGATGAATAAAATGAGTAATGAGTTCCTTTAAGTAGCTTCTGCAACATTATGGCTGCCGCAAAATTTGATGGCGGGTGGCTCGATACTAAATTCAATCATAGGCTTGCCACACCTTGCTGTTTTTTTGGGTAGTGTTTGACGCTCCCTTTTACTACATATGGCACTGCAGGCAGTGACACTGATGATTAGTGGAATGAGATGGAATGGCAGGGGAAACCTGCCACTACGCTGCTTTGTCCACATGCGAATCGAACCCGAGCTGCTTTGGTGAGAAGTGAATGGTCTAACCACTCAGCTATTTTGTATAGTTATACACACTATAAATATCATTTGCACTTACAAAATTTATTTGCACAACAGAAAAAATAATAGTAATAGTCACTTATCAGCCCCCCTTTACCATAGTAGCAAACTGTGCAACACCACTAAGAGTGAGCTGTCCAAAGATAAGGAGATCTGCCTTTGGTTTTGCAAGGAAGCAATAGAGGATAACCCTACAATTTGTATATGACATAAAATCCTACTATTTATGCATATTGGCACTGACAGTATATGGAGTTTCAAATTCTCAAAAACTGAAAATTGTAAATCCCCGTTTTTTGTGGATTTTGTCCGCTAAACTATAAAACTTGTTGTTTGTAAACATTTCAGAAACAAGCAGGTCATTTTTACACAGCTTTGTATCATCTGGACTACAAAATTTACAAATATATAATTACCTAAAATAAATACTCTGTGAAAATCCAATTACATTAAATGAGAAAGAGTTTATTTAATTTTGTTGTTTCCAGAACTTACGTTGGTGATCTAATATTTGTATCCTTTAGACTTGTATTTGGTTGCTTCTGAATGGTAAGTTCCTGCCCATCGAACGTGTTGAGGTACTGAATCTGTTGAGGAGATGGCACGGGCATTAAATTAGGCTCCTTAGGCTGTGGCTGCTGTTTCTGTACTGTCCTACAATACAGTCCATCTACTGAAAATTAATAAAAAGGGACCATAATTATGTCTAATCATAATATCTTTAAAAATTCAACTTTTGGAGAAGGAATGCTTCTGTATACTCTTATGTTTAGCATGCATGATTTCTATACATAAAGGATAACCTTTCTTTAATTAGTTAAAAGTTAGATAAACTGAGACAGAGCTGTTTGCTAAATGTTCTGTAAGTGGAATGCAATTATACTTTTATCTCAAGTTCATCTGTGTAGTAAGTTTTAAAAGCATTTACAATCTACTTAGCCGATGTTCTCAAATATTTATTTAGTAGGTACATACTTTTTATAAAATGACAAGAGTCCCTATATTTGTACTACAGGGGTGTAATTATCAGGTAGAGAGGGTCCTAAAGCCACCAGTTTCATGGACATATGGAAACCAACAAACAGATACAACCTTTTTTCCTATCCACGAAAATAAAACAAAAAATCTGATGTGTTACACTCACATGACTTTCTCTACTCTTCTACTAACCATTCTTACATACTCTTATTTTAGCTTCGTGTTAGTTGAGATGAACGTTTATACAAATTATCTTATTGCTTATTTCCTTGTAGGTGAAAGGGAATATTAGAATACAGTAGGCTTTGAGCGATAGTCAAATCTTTTAAAGATTTGAGATCCTGTTCTCTTAATGCACTTAACATATAAAAAAATGAACAATGTTGCATTTCACAAAAGTTTTGTTTTCCGAAACTGACACAAATAACAAGAAATATCTCCAAAATGGTTTACTCCACAAAATATTTATTGAGACATAAATTGTGTGTTTTAGCAAGATCTACATTTTCTGTACAGCAAGATTTTGCCTACCTCTTATGGTTTACCACTTATGCAAAAGTCATTCAGAGTAAACCGGACTACATAGGCTATAGCCAGAAAATTCAAAATGTACATTTCATTTGTAATAAAAATATCTTAAACATGTGGCATTTTAATCAAAATTGTTAGAGCCATTTTCTAGGAAATCAACATTTTCGAAAACTTTTCCATCTAAAGGGTAGCTTTGGGTGGGGCTATTTTCTTCAAAATATTCATGTCGCATCCTTGAAAGACATTGAACTTAAGTACCAACTTTGGTTTTTAACTGACTTTGTTTTTGAGTTATGCTGTCCATAGACTGACACACAGATACACACATGGATCTTTTTCTAAAAATGCTTTTTTTGGGTTCAGGCGGTCTCAAAACATGCTTCCGGTGAAATCTTGACATGGAATTTTTCGGTGGAATACAGTACTTCCTCTACTTACCAGTAGAGAAAGTAAAAATGCACCAAATTAAAAATCTTTTAATACCATATTGTATGGGGTATATTAAAATATTTTATTTGAGAAACATGACAAAAGCTTGTAGATGTTCAATTTTTCATTGAGCTATGCCAACAAGCATCTTGGAAATTATATAATATGGGAAATAATTCAAGGATACCGAAAGCATTAATGGATCATGTATCTTAGTAACATCACAAACCTAAATTGTATTTCATTCACGCAGCGTGAGTTGATCTTCCTTGACAACAGTATTAGAGCATATCCTTAAAGGACAACGTTTGACAATACTGTAATGGCCATACCAATTGCAAACACCACGGCGATAGTAAAGTGACGAAAGCTAATCCTGATCAAGCCTTGGTCGCCTTGACACATGTAGTCTGCTGGTCTGAATCGCCGCCACATCCTCTGAGTTGACCAGGTAAGTCTGAGTATCTCTAAGACTCTGGGCCAGGTCTTCAGCCACACGAACCCAGTGGCTCTAATAAAATTACTAGTCCACCAACTCAGGGGTAGCACTATTTATTCACCCTAGATGGCCGCCAAATTCTCCCATAACCTTTCTCGAGCGCCTCTTCACCTCTGACCTTTGGGTCTCTCCCCGTGAAAGGTCCGTTGCAATATTTCAGCTTATATCATGTACGTATTGTTTCTTTTTCTACTTTCTATAAATATGTAACATCCCACAACCATGTGCTACTTTAGGATAAATGATGGAATGGAAATATAGACTGCAAAATTCAATGCCATTGCTGGGATTTGAACCACAGATCTTTCAGTCTGTATGATTGTTCTAACCATCAAGCTACCATGGCAACATGCCAGCATGACACCAGATTCTCCTACTGACTCACATCACTAGGTGATGTGATAACGTACCCTAACGGTGACTTACAATGTCAAAGTTTAACCAACTATAAGGTCAACCAATGGAAATAATTGTTCTTTCACACTAGCCATGAGTGGAAGGTTGCAAAGGTACAATCAGAAATAAAATTCAATGTCATAGCCGGGATTTGAACCACAGATCTTCCAGTTTGTTCAGTGGCTCTAACCAGAGAGCTACCATGGCAACATGCCAGCATGACACTAAATTCTCCAACTGATCACATTAATTAATTAATCAGCTAACTGCCAAATAATGGAATGTCATGAATGTTCTCCTTTACATGACATGGTATTCACCTTTCAAAGAAAGAAACAACTTCAGTCAATCTTTTCTCCCACCTTGGAATCAAACCCAGCAACTTGGGTGAATACCAGACATTCCATATTCTGCCTGGGCACACTTATCTGCTTTACCCAACACACATTATACATGCTATTATTTCACTCTAGTTAATAAGAAGCAACAACCCCAAAATTATCACTACCTATTTTAGATTTTATGACACCCTTAATGACTTTCTCATATTGGAAATTCTATGGTTATTATTCTGCATTACAATTTTTTTAATATAAATTAGAACAATTATTTATCATTTAGTATGGCTGACATTAGTGATGCTCTTACATAAAACTGCAAACAGTACTATCTGTTCAGTTTTCTGCAGAAATACTTGAAACCAAATTTATCATAGTGTACTAGACGGCAATGTTTATGAAATTATATGAAAAGAAAGAAAAAATATGCATAGCACTTTCTTACTAGGACCTCATCAATTATGTATACATTCCTTTGTTTTTTATTTTTATCTACTGGCCTCAGGGGTCTCCGTCTAGGGGATATGTGAATGGCGACCACAAGGTACCCAAGCTGAGCAGAACATTACTTCCACTTACTGGTGTTTTGCTCCTCACTGTAACTTTTCTATCTGACCTTACCTTGGTCATCTCTTGTTCTCTTCCGACCCCGATGCTATTAGGGTTCCTGAGGGCTAGGGAGTCTTTATTTTTCCAACCTCTCCATTTCTCTAATTTCTCTATAAAATCTTAACCCCAACATGCTGACCTGTCATGGCATGTAATATGTCCTCTGATTGGTAATCAGAGGATATGGTCGGTGAATTTATTTTGATAATTCTCCCGGTCAGGTTGGTGAGACCCGTAAACCAACGGCAGGTGTGGTCCTCCAGACATTCTGGGGGTTGTGAGAGAGCGATGTGACCGCCAAAACATAAAAATATGGTGCTCTCTAAAAAGCGGTTACTATTACTGCTATTGCTCTCTTCAATATCATTGTGAAAAATATTGGAGAGCAAGAGGATTAATGACTTCATTGTCAGAAATCCAGCATTAGCTAACAACAACATTAGTGACCTGCTTCTGTTTCTGATTACTGTTTCTGTCCAACTGCCTGCCATGAACCTGCCGGCTATCTGTTTTAATGATCAGTACACTTGACCAGACAACAGCCTGCTTTGGTTTGGGCTCCATATGCATAGCTGCAGAGTCTGGTCATTGTGTCAGCCGAGTTGAGAGAGAAAACAGGGTCTTCGGTGGACAGTGACAGTGAATAGCACTCAGTGTGCACAACAGTGTCCTAAGCTTAAGGTTATCACTATGCTAATACTTAAACAAAGTGTTCTCATTTGTTACTATGGTGTCAGAAGTGGGATCTAAAAGCCAGGATGGAGGCAATGCATGAAAAATTACTAGCCAAGATGCAGAAGATGGAATCTGGGATCGAGAAGATGAGAAGTGAATCTGAAGTCCAGAATGGAGAAGATGGGAAGTGAAATAATTACAGTGAATTTGGCAATGGTGAAGATGCAGACAGAAACTAAGGGTATAACGAAGAAATAAAGATAGAAATGAAGGGTGTTAAGGAACAAATTAAGGTAGAAATGTCCGATGAAGACATTAGGATTTGAAGGTCAAGGTGCCAGGATGTGACACGTCTGCGTGCATTAAGCCATCCAAATATGACAGTATGTCAGCTTCCAAAGTCTTCTTCAAAGATTACTTTAGTATTACAATTTTCCAAATTGTTTTTGGCGGCGCCATGGCCGAGCGGTTAGCACGCTTGCCTACCACCTAGGCGGCCCAGGTTCGATCTCAGGGACCCACATGTGGTATTCGTGGTGGATGAAGCAGCACCAGGGCGGTTTTTCTCTGGGTGCTCTGGTTTCCCCCGCCACTCATTTCACCAACTGGTTCATTATCACCTTTCCAATCATGCATTTCACCGGCATTTCATATCATCCTCTTCCGCACTCTCATACCTGGTGCTTGGCTGACCACCCACTTCCAGGTCTTCACTCTGTCCGGTCCATAGGTTTCTGTGCTCCCCGACAGGCATCTGACCCTAGGCACTGGCTCGTTAGTCCTAGGGGGTATAAGTCCTACATAAGGGGAGGGTAATCTGAAGAAGAAGGTTTTCCAGGTTCACACAAAGTAAGGGATTGACGCCAGAAGAAATTGAGCATCTTCTGGAATCTTCTGACAGAGGGGATTATGCTGATTTCTTTGACAGTGATGTCATGCACATCACTGTACTTGTATTTCCAAAAGAAGTTCAATCTTACTTGATGCACAAGAATTTACCTATCTCCTACTTGTTAATATATATTGCCTGGTATACATTTTATTGTTTATATCATGGATCTGTGATTGTATTTTTAAGAGCACTACCCTTTAATACTGAATAGATAATAAAATATGTACTACTACTACTACTACTACTACTACTACTACTACTACTACTACTACTACTACTACTACTACTACTACTACTACTAATAATAATAATAATAATAATAATAATAATAAATAATAATACACAAGAGAAGCCTAATAATACTGTGACATCGGGCTTAGTGCTCAACAAAGGATGCATGGGGTCAAGCTACTTCACACTACATGTTGTGCCGGCAAGCAGACAAAGACGTCAAGGCAGGGCTGCCTCATGGGACTGCTGTGTGTATATGACTTAAAAATCGAGGTGGCAGAAACAAAAGGGGTGTTGAGGACACTCGCAAGACTTCTAGCTGAGTCGTTTCTGGTGGGCATGTGCATAGAAATGGAGGAACGTCTGTGTGACATCATCCCCAGTACATAAAGAGGCCTGAGAGTTGAGTTATGGACATGAGTCTGTCAGTGTGCCAGTTAGTGTAACACTGCTGTGCATCATAAGATCCAGTGAGTGTTGCGAGAGATTTTAATGTAACTAGTGTATGAGAGACAGAGGAAATGAAGAGAGCCACTAAAAGGGCTGAGCAAGCTTTCGAGAACTAAGAATTGTGAGCTGTGATCGCCTGAAGGACTGTAGACTCTGTTAACAATGAGAAGAAAACTGTATTTATGGTAACATTTTAGAAGACAAAGTGATAAAAAAGTAACCAGAGTGGATTTTTATCATTTGTTACAATATCCAGAAACAAAAGACAAATTTGCTAATTGTTAACACACACAAAAAGTTCTAACTCCATTATTAAGTACACCAATTAAAACATGTACATAAGTTATTCTTATGGTAACACACTTTACGAAAGTTATCATATCCCAAAAACAAATAGGTTTTTCTATGAAAAACATGTTTTTAGAAACTTTTTCCTTCTTCCTGTGAAGTGTTCTGTTTTGGACTTAAATTGCTGGCCAACAATATGTGGATGTTTAGGTTTGTTTTCTAATATGCAGTGCTTCACTACAAGGCAATAAGAGTCAGCCAGACCGTGGAGATGGCAAAAGGCACTGATTCAACCAATCCAAAACACACGTGTAGCATGTCTTTCAACAGGTATGTGACCACTCAGCTGTTTCCATTATATCACATTCTTAACCAATTGTTAAATTAATTTTACAATTCATGCACTTAGTTTCCGCAATTTAAGGACTTTTTAATTAAGTATTAATACATTTAATATACAGCACTTCTGCACTATGTAAGTCTTCAAAACCATAGAATGGACTTAACCTTTATCTGTTAGTCCCTTCCTCACAATAATAAACACAAGGTATGATAAACAGTGTTGACAGCTCACAAAGATAGCTCCTATCACCACTACAATGATGCTCAAATGAGCCCGAGGTCCATGGAGCTTAAGGTTACCCGACATTCCTCTTCTCAGGATAAGGGAAGACCTCGGATAACTCACCTAACCGGGAGCTCTTGAACGTAAGGCAGACATGTTATAGAGCTGGCCAAGTGTCACCAGTGTGCCCTACTATAAAGATAACAAGCAACTGGTATATGGCAATAACATTTTATCTTCAAGGGTTCCCAATTAATTACAACTGTTGACCTACATGTCATAATAATCCATGTAGGTACAATCAACATCGGGACATCAGGAAGAAGGTGAAGAATTTCATAGTTATAGACTAAAGAGTAGGTAAGTGACAACTAGGTCATTTGGACCTGTTATATCATGAGCGAAGTTTTGCATCAGTGGGATAGGAGGATGCAATAAATGTGCTAATGGATCAGGTATGTATTTATGTAGGCAGTAACTCATCGGTTTGTGATAGGGATGGGCCTCACTTTGATTGAAGAAGTGAAATATTTGGCCAATTTTTGAGTAGTCATTGACCATCTCAAACCAAAACACTAACCTACTTGGACAGCAGAGTAACAGTTCTACATTAAAAAAAAAAAAAAAAAAAAAAGTTGGACATTGTACATTTTTCATCAAAACATAAGATTGTATCCAAAATATGATTCTTGAACTTGAAGCTTTAATAGAGGGGGAGGTGAAACTGAGCACTTGCTCACTCACTGTGAATTACTTTAAATTAATACAGGGCTACAGTAAGCCAGTAAAAACAAATGGTAGCTCATTAATATTAGTAAAAGAATTCTTTAAATGCTAAACCTGTAACACTGTTTCAGGCACTAAACATAGAGGCCAGCACTACAGAGGTTGCAAATATGCATTTATAGCAATCCATCAAGTGACTTAAACCTTCTAATTGAAAGAATAGATATTATTCCTAATCACTTTCGAAAGCTTAAGAAAACCATAATTCTGCTGGGGGACTTTAATATATATTTTTAGTACACAACAGTGAAAAATCTAAACATTTATGTCAAAGTAGAGATCTAATTAATTACATTAAAAATGTCATTTTTGATACTTGTCTATTGGATCATTTTGCTCAATCTGTACTTATAAACTGGCCAAACAAGAAGAAACTGGGGGAATCAAATACAGTGTATAAAAAGGTGAAAATACAGAAGTCTGAAAACTTTACTATTTTAATCATTTGTTAGAACAGGAAAAGCTGAAAAAATGTATAAAAGGAAAATTCACTAGATGGCACTTACTTAAGTTCCTAAATACTTTTAAACACTACTGTGAGACAGCGTTCCCACTGGTTAAAATAAAAGTAAAATAAAAACATTCAAAAAAGAAAAGGTATAAGAATCCTTGGCAAAATAACTAAAATTCCTCAATAATATAATAAAAAATGGAAACACCTCTGACGAATTCAAAAATTATTATGAGATATAAAACTATTTACAAAGTGATAATAATTCAAGCAGCCAAAATATTAGATAATACTAGAAAGATAAGCAAATCAGGAAATAAACAAAAAGCTATGTGGGACATAAAAAAAAGGAAACCTACTTTAATACTTCAATGAAAGCAAATATTAAATTGAAATATAATGACAACATTTTAACTAATATAGCAAACATATTTAACAAATACCTGGTAGAAGTCACAAAAAACTATCACAGGAAAAGTGTCCTGTAAGTATTGATAAAATACCTGGCTTCACTAATAACAATTTGTTATTCCTAATTTCTGCTTGTGAAAATGAATTGTCTGGTATAATACAAAGCTAAAAAATAAAAAATCTGAAGATACAGATGGAAGTTAGAGCTATCTCGTCAAAAAATGTAGCAGGCATATTTTAAAACCTCTGTGCCATATTATCAATGAATCACTTCAAAGTGGCACTTTCCCACAAGAGCAAAAGACAGCAAAAATAAAACCAATATTCAAAAAAGGAAAAGCACGACCGCAATAACTACAGGCCAATTGTGTTACTTTCCGTCTTCTCAAAAATACTAGAAAAAATTGTATACAAGAGATTGATGCACAATTGAGTGTGCTACAGCCGACTTTCCTCCTACATAAACTTCGTATGTAAAGCATGTATAACACTCTTACCTTATAGAAGAAGCTGGAAATGTCGTCCACCCTTGGCTAAACAAGCATTATATTGGGAGAACACATTCTGATTCACACGATTAAGTTGGGCCACTGTAATGTTTCCTATTTCATTTCTAATATTTTGTTTTAGTTCTTCCAATGTATGAGGATTTGTCTTGTAAACTTTGTCTTTCAGGTTACTACCCCACAAGTAAAACTCACACACTGATAGATTGGGGGAGCGAGAGGGCCATACACCAGCACTAATCACTCTATCCTCAAACACTTGCCTAATTTTATTCATGGACTCGTCTGCTGTATGGGCATTAGCAAAATTTTGTTGAAACCACCCATATGATTTCTCTTCTTCTGTCAGTTCATGATAAAATGGGGTCAAAATGTCATTTCAGTACCTCTCTGCATTTTCAGTCGCATCTAGCGCTAACAGCACACCAAACTCCAACTCTGCGATCATAAGAAGGGATTTCTTGAACACGATGTGTATTTTCAGAGGCCCAGTACCGACTAGCAGTGCACAGAATGGCAGCCGGTAGTGGGGGGAATCCAGCAAGGTTGCGAGAGAGACGAAACGCTGTGTGCTCCGTTAGGTTTTAAATGAAGAACCATGTACATGATAATTTACACACCTTTCTAAAAGCTGGATTGAACAGAAAATATGAGTTTGGCATATCTGAATCTACAAGTTACTCAAAACACTAAGGGTATAATGTAGGTGGCTGATAAATATAGCCACATGCCTGAGAGAATTACAATTGTTAAGTTTTATGCAACATTATGGTTGGTATAATGACTAAGTTGGTCAATGAGGATGGCATGGCGATGGCTGACCTTAGCCAATCTTAAAGAAATTTATAACATATTTAAGAATAGATATCCAGGCTTTAAAATTGTGTACCATTGAACTCATAATGTTTGTGTATGCACTCAATATTGATGGCATATGCTAGTCTTCAGCCAACTTGGCTCTATGAATGGGTGCAATGTAACATCACACTTACAAACATGCCTGACTATTAAATATTGTGACATACATAGAAAATAATGTAATTTATGTAATGTAGGTTTTGGGTCCCTATTGCATGTAACTTTGGGAGAGTTGTTGCTGCACCATGGAATCTTCCACGACAACCATTGGAACGTTCCATGGGATTTAATTGGTTGTTTTGAATGGACGTGCATGTTAGTGAGGTCGCTGCAGGCAGGATGGATTTGGCCTCTTTTCTCTTGTAACAGTGTAAGCGAGTGGACGCCATACTTCTCATCCTGGGACAACAACAATATGCTGCTGTAATTAATTAGGTAGGTAAAAACAAAATATGTAACACGTCAGTACCTTATATTTATACTTTGTATTCCCTTTTTATTAATTTCTTAATGTGAATACACAATTTTAGCTAGAAACAGACTTTTATTTTCAGGGCGAGATCCCGATACCTTTTTAGCCTTCAATGATCATGCCTCATTTGACTATCTGAGCTATGTTCCTGAGTCTTGATGCAGATAATTTAATAGGAAATAATTTATAATTTATCCCTATTCCTGACAATATAAGAAAACTGTCAGAAATGCTCAGCATCCACAGTGTTTCCAGTTTTTGGGAAGGGGGCGTCCATAGACACTATTGAACTCGCTCTTCATAGTCAGTGAAACATGTGGGAAAATGATAGTGAATACAAGTAAGAGAAGAACAGAGGAAGTCAAAGAGAAAATTACAAACACGAAAACAGCATGGAAAAAATATATAGGACCAAGGACATAGGAAAACAAGAAACACTACACAGAATAGAGAAATAAAGTACAAATTTCATCATGGAAGAAACTTGGGAATATAATAGAAAACAAAGCAAGAGAAGTGTATAGAAAAGAATTTTGGAAAACAATAAAAAATGTAAGAGGAAAATGGGGAAAGCAAATGAGAATAATAAGGGATGATGAACTGATAATGGAAAAGGAGGAGGTATTACAAGTATGGAGGAAATATGACAAATTGATGGAAGGTGAAATAGATGTTATAACAGCCATAGGTAAATTAAAAAAGTAATAGATGGAATAGTGCTGGAATTAAATAAATATGGAGAAGTGGTAAAACAATTAGCAAAACTATTTAGGAAAATATTGGAGGAAAATACTATACAAGAAGAATAAAAGAAAAGCATGATTATACCTTTACATAAGATGGGGAACAGTTATGACTGTGACAATTATACAACAATAAGTTTATCATCTTTTGAGCTATAACATTTTAAATGATGCATAAATGTACTCGTACAAAAACCAATCTAAATTTAATATCTGGTGCACAAATAACATTTAACATAGTTTTTCACAAACATAAAAATCATTTATGTTGAAGCTCCTGTGCAGCCTTGAGAAAATCATACACAGATGAGTCTTCCACGTCAAATTGCACAAAATATGGTAAAAATTGACCTTAATATCTCAGATTTTCTTGAATTTTTTTTTTTTTTGTTGGGTGTTTTGGAACAAAATATATTTGACCCATGTTTCTTTGTTTTATAACAAAAAATTTATTTTGGCAGATATTAATTTCTGAAATGTCCCAAAAATCGTGCGCTCCTCACCCTTTGATCAATCATACCTCCGACTGTAATCAATAAATTACTTGATCTTTGGCTCAAATTAAAGATAAATCGCAGTACTTCGTGAGGTATTTATCAGAAAATTTTACTAATTATTATTATTATATTTTTCATGATTAAATTTTTAAAGTTAGATAATAACACAAACTCGACCATTTAAAAATCTGAAAAAAAAAAAAACCTAAAAATACAATAAAGTTTATTCAATATTTTCAGACAAAATCAGAATGGAGTCTCTAAGAGTTTAGTTGTAATTAACTTACTAACAAATCAGTGCAGCGAACTCGCGTAGCAGCGGTGACGGCTACAGTAACCTCGCACAATTGCCACCTTCCATTGTTCATTGCTTGAGGTTCCATGACTGTTACAAAAGTACAGTAAGGAGAACACTGCTAGCTGACACTATTATATGTACACTATTAGCATCTTCAAACTGTTTTTAAAATATGCATTTTAAACTGATGTTTACATACAACACAAAACTTTAGATTTCTACTCGTCTACCTCCTTCTTCGAAAGAAAATTGTTTCACTAAAGCTTCAGTTTTTGACAAAGGAATGAAGGAGTGTAATTTTAAAGCATAGCTGGACCCATCATTCTTGGCCCCTGACCTTGACTGGAAGTCCAGTAGGCGAACCCTTAGCTTTTGTCTGTTTCATCAGCTCATATTGTATAATTCTGCAAATGAAACCGTGCACAACATGGGGAGGGAGGGGGAAAGTAATGATGTCTGCATGATCTGAGACAGTCCTTGCTAATTCACAGGTGCTTTTTAGTGCAGAGTGCAGTTGAAGACATAGATGGTAATTATTATTTATTTATGCAAACAAGCTTAATGCTGGTGTTTTTAAACTCACAAGCTGTTTGTGGGCAATGTACGAATCAGCTGGGGACTTTAATGTCGTACTGGCAAGTTGGCCATGGTAGCTTAGTGGTTAAAACAGTCACTCGATAAGCAGAAGATCCGTGGTTTAAATCCCGGCTATGGCATTGAATTTTTCAGTTTCTGATTCAACCTCTTTGACATAGTTAGATCTTTGCGATAAGGAGTGAATATAGTGAATTTGTGAGACATTGATCATAGCATAAATCAATTACGCCACCTGTACGTTCTAAATTAGAGGCCAAAACATTACACAACTAGAGTAGTGAAATTGTTTCAAATGTATAGGCGTACATGAAGAAAGAAGCTAAATGCGAAGAACTGCTTACATTAGAAGATTTTTTTCAAAAAAATTCAAAAAGTTCAAAAGTGCGTATCAGATGCCACAGGATTATCAGAAAGAAGGTACATTGTGGAGACATTTTTCTGCATGGACTATACTGCCTTAGTAAGAAGAAGTTATGTGAGTAGCATACGAAGCTGACGCACCAATTCGCATGCTGTCTGCAGTCACCTGGGTTGGTAGTCGCTTTCAAGCTTTGCATATGCTTCCTCCACGGTGAATTCAGCTGTACAAATGGATCACTGCTTCATGTCGCCCGTGAGCGCTTGCACGCCTCCAGAAAAAAAATTGTAGCAAATGCACTTATGCATGCTCCATAGATTTAACATCTTATTTTATAGATAAAATGTCAGGGAATACATGTTTTTTTTTTATTAGATTTTTAGCATATCGACTTAAATTCTATTTTTGGTTTTACAAAATATATCATAAAAAAAAAGAACAATCCAAAATTTGTGTGTAATGATTGGTCGAAAGTTGTTAGAAGTGTTGTATTTAACCTTTCTAGTGCATTAAACCCCAACTTTTAACTCTATATGACCTTAGAGCAACAAGTGATTTTATATTACGGTGCGCGCAGAATTGCTTAATTTCTAATAGGCATAACTAAGCAAGTAATTTAAAAATATGGAAATAAACGGGTCTCCTCATTTGATGCCTATCATTCATAAAAAAAAATTTGAACCTTCTATGAAAAAGTCGTGTTTTACGGGTGTGCAATTTGACGTGGATTGACCCAGATGCATATTTTCAGACAACCACAAAAAACTTCAAATGCCCATAATAGCTGTAATATCGCCACTCTATTTGGTGTATGTAGGCAATGTTGTTTCAAAAATACTTCTGCATTCCAAGATGTCACTGTTTTATGCCATACATACTTGTATGGATTTCATTGCAAAAGGAACGACGACAACTTAACAACATCCCTCAACAGTTTTCCAAATGGATTACTTCACGCATGGCACTTGGTCATGGAATATGAAAACTTTGAACCTAACAAAACTTATCATTGATTTAAAAATGACAGGAATGTTTCAGCAGCCTAGAGCTGAGTAAATAATAAGAATATATGTCTATATAAGTAGTTTTAGTACTCATATTAGGGAGGAGGGAAGGCAAGTCAGAATAATGCCAAATTTCCACACTGAGTATGTCTCATATGCTGATGGAATAACAAGTGCTCACAGAACAAACTCTTGAAGATGCTGGATAATGACTGTCAGTGACAGTTTCTTATCATTACAAAGAGCTGACAAGCTGCTTACTGTTGTGTGACAACTTCAACTGAAGATCCTGTGTCTGGGATTACATTTTGTGAATGGATTTTCAACAAAATTAATGATAGTGAAATTGATCCTGATATCATTTTTTCATATCAAGCATGGTATTATTTATGTGGGTATCTAAACTCTCAAAAACTGCTGAAAGAGCAACTTCTTCATGATTTGAAAATAGGGGTGACAGAATAACGTCCCAATTTGTTTTCAGGGCATAATTAACGATGACCAGATATGTAAATATATTTTGCAACCTATTTTTGCTGAATTAACTGAGAGAAAACAGGACTCGGCAATGGCTCATGCAGCCATTTCATTGCATGCAGTTTGACAAGTGTTTCATGACAATTATCAGCCTTCACAATATCCTGATCTAACTCTCTGTGATCATTAATAGTGTATAACAGAAATCCAAACACTTTAGAACAACTTAAGGATAACACCTGCCAAGAGATCAATACAATGTTTCAAAGAGAACTAAGGAAAGATGCAGAGAAAGGGCATGTTAACATGGCTGAGATGTAACTCAATACAGTTTGGGCAATAGCAGCATTCTCATTACCTTTTCCATTATTTTCCTGGATAATCATTAGACCAAACTGTTCTTTTGCAGTCAAACAGCAGAAATTCTTAGTGTTAGCAGTCACACATTGGAGGTGTCCACATTCAGCACAAAGATGCAAGTGGAGTACTGGAAGGAAGGGAGGGAGGGGGAGGGAAGGAAGGGAGGAAGGGGGAAGGAAGGGAGGGAAGGAAGGGAGGAACGAAGAAGGGAGGGAAGGAAGGGGAAGGAAGGGAGAGAGGGGGAGGGAGGAACGAAGGGAGGGAGGAAGGGGGAGGGAGGGAAGGAAGGGACGAAGGTAGGGGGAAGGAAGGGAGGAAGGAAGGAACGAAGGGAGGGAAGGGAAGGAAGGGAGGAACGAAAAGGGGAGGGAGGGAAGGGAGGAACGATGGAAGGGAGGGGAGTGAGGGAGGGTGTAGAGAGAGGGAGGGAGGGGGAGGAACGAAGGAAGGGAGGGAAGGAACGAAGAAGGGAGGGATACAGGGAAGGGAGAGAGGGGAGTAATGAAGGGGGAGGGAGGGAAAGGAGGAACGAAGGGAGGAAAGGAGGGAAGGGAGAGAGGAAGGGGAGGAACGAAGGGAGGCGGTAGGGAGGGAGGAAAGGAAGGGAGGAAAGGAAGGGAGGGAAGCATGGGAGGGTTAAGTTTGCATAGTGTTGCTATGTAATGTTCCCTCTCAGTGCTATTACCTCGCAAAGCCATGAAGCATATCAGAAAGAATGTGGAACTGCTCAGATGTTTACACGAGGTTATCACACAAACGTGGCTAGACGGTGTGCGTACACTCTGTTCCGATGCAATCATATCTTTAGGACAGCAACGTCTCATATTGGCAGGTGCGAGAGATCATCTATTTGTGTTTTATCACCAACTATATGCCAAGTTACTCTTATTTCGCTGTTGTAATAAACAAGATAAGAAGCGATCGTATAGCCAAGGTCAGTACACCTCAACGCTTTGCCAGGTAGTAACACAGTGATGCAGACACAGTTTCTCTAGATAAAAGTTGATGTTTTAATCCATGTCACAGTGAAGTGCTCCGTACAACTAAGGCTAGATTCATAGCAGGTCTGAGTCACCACTTGATGGCAAGGCTACTTAAAACTGCAGTTGTGCTTTTATATATATCTATACATTACCACATAGTAAAATTGGAGGATCATTAATTTGTGGAGTATGTCAAGTTCCATGGTTATAATGCTTTTTGCATTAGAAAATTATACATAGAGCTGAAAATAATCCTTTGGAAATTAGCGATGAGCAGTATTGCGTCAAGTTTTATCTGCATTACACAAAACCGAACACTACACCAAAGCTTTAGGTGGCAAATATTATATAAATATTATATATTATATAACCAATAACACCTAGCCTATTATTTAAAAAGCTTCTGTGCAAAAAGGGTAAGTAATGTACATATGAAAAAAGCATTAGCTTCATTCCATTCTTAAGGTTGGTTCACAAAGTGGAGGTCGATATTGCACACTGACAATTCATTTGTTTCTAACTGACCAATGATATTTTTTCTTAGTTGTTTCAGACTACAGTGAAAGTCCAATATACACTATATGAATCTAACCTGCCGCACACAGCAACAGGAATGGCCAAGTCCCAGCCATTAATTTTCTGCTCTTCATCCATTTAGTTAGCATGCCTCTACTTGCATTATTATTAGTAAAACTTTCATGGGGCTTCAGCTTCAATTCAGCAAACTGTTGCATTACACTGTTTTACAAACAGCAGGGAAAATGCTATTGGTTTTGTTCCTTAGGTATACACTAACCATTCCAGCTACAAGAAGCAATTTTTTGTGCATAGTCCCTAAATACAAAATATAATAAAGCTTCATTCATTTCACATTAACACTGTAGACAGTCCTTTAGCAGGCATGAACCAACATTTCACAGCTACAAGTGGCAATAAAGCACCACTGCACCATTAGATTAAATCCTAACCTCTCACAGTACAAGCAACTGTTCACATGGTTGAACATAAAGAGTAACAAAGTTGCAACTTGAGAAACATGCACCAAGCTTCTCTATACAATACAGGGGCTCTAATGACCTAGCTGTCGACGGGCCCTTAAACCCTAATCACTCACTCACTCACTCACTATACAATACATGCTCGTTCCACCTTACAATTGTGTACTAACCTACAAGCAGAACACAATTAAGCCTCAATTTCACTTTGCTGTCAATTACAATGAGAATGTTGCATGTGTTTTAGATGCACTTATCTAACAAGTGCAAGCAACAAGCTAGACTGCAGTAGATTTGTACACATTATTGTGAAAGCACTCACTTTAACGTACTTTTTAACCAAAATAAATTAAAACTTCCTAATGTTAAGTACTTTTTTTTTTTTGTCCACGGCAACTGCCTTCCTTAGCATTTCTCTTTAAAAAAAAAAAAGCACAAACTATACAAGAAACCCATACATACCTTTTTCTGCAGCAGCAGCAGCAACCAAACAAAAAGGAAGCATACATCAAACTTCAGCAACTGACAGGCCTTTGTTGCCAAATGACCATGGCATGTGAGAATGCAAATTACATAACATTCATGTTGCCAGTCTTCTACAATTCAGATCACATGTCCTTTAACTGCCATCTATGAATAGTAAACAACCTTAAGCATTCCTCTCTGTGAGCAAGTACTCGTAACTTAAAGGCTGCAGCTCACACTGGCCCCTTGAGGATCAATAGAGCGGTTACTACTTTCAACCTAAGAGCTGCATACTCTATCATCAACAGCAAATTCTATGGTCAAATATTTTCCTCTAACAATAACTTTTTTTGTATCAATAAAACTACAGGATGCCTGGGAGGTTATTTAATTTCTGTTTGATTCCCAACTGCAAGAGTCTTATGCTGATTGTTGCAAATGTACTCGGTGGAAGGGGCATATGTCATCCACATACAAAGCTACAGCAATTTAGTCATTCAACATTTATTTCAGCAAAGAAAGAATGTTTGTGCACTTTTTGTGGCATCCTATTTTGTATATTTTATAACACAAGTAAAATCGAAGTCTATGTCAGAGCACTCGCTGAACTAAGCTTTTAGATATCTTCACTTTCTTCCCATAAGTTCCTATTTTGTGCAATTTAAGACTTTTGTTTTGTATAAATCATTGTAATTTAAACTAGATTTGATGTGACTGATGCCACTAAGTCTTTAAGGCATCTTCACACAATTCAGAAGCTGTGGATGCTTTGTAAGGTGACACTTTGAACTGCTTTACTAATATTTATTTCATATTTTTATTTATTGTCCTGAATGCTTAAATAAAAACAGGTATTGTGGCATTCCCATGGAATGTCTATACAAACTAATGGCTGAGCTTCTGTGTGGAAAACATTTTTGATGTTTTATGTTCTGTGAGGTGATGTAATGTTGCTAGAAGACAGTTCTAACAAGCTTTTAATCCTGGTTGTAAAGTTTGTGTGAGTAAAAGAGTTATTGAGTGTTTTTATGATAATTTGTGTAGGTGAGGCCATTACAGATGTAAAGAGAGAAACAAAAATCAAAGGAGTAAATTAAAAATTAAAAGGAAACTGAAGTGTCCAAAGAATCAGTGCAAGAATATTTCCACAATATTGGTCCAGTTACAGAAAATGTGCCTAATTCTAATATTGTCAACTAAGACAAAACTAATTTCAATGACGATCCTGGAAGGAAAAGTATAGCCGTAAGAAGAGGCATAAAGCATGCTGAACACATTAGATTTTTCAAAAACCAGCATTTCTGCTATGATGGCTGCCTCTGGTGATGGGCATCTTCTTCCACCTTATGTCCTCTATAAAGCCAAACATCTTTAGGACACTTGGAAAGATGGCAGACCACCTGGGACAAGGTTTAATCGTAATGGAAGTGGATGGTTTGATATGGCTATTTTTGAGGATTGGTTTTTGACCATAGCATTACCATATTTAAAGAAGAGGCCTGGTCAAAGGATTCTAATTAGAGACAACCTAAGTAGCCATATTTCTGTGAAAGTGATAAAAGAATGTGAAAAATTTGATATCCATTTTATCTTGTTGCCTCCAAACAGCACCCATCTTCTCCAGTGTCAGTTTCTTCAGACCAGTGAAGATAGCTTGGCATGAGATGCTGAGTGACTGGAAGAAGAGCACTCGTGGCCCAATATCCAAGGATGCATTTCCATCCCTGTTAACATAGATGCTGGAAAAATTAAAGCCAAAAAAGTTGATAATATTAAGAGGGGTTTTTGAGCAACTGGACTCATTGCATTTGATTCATTGCATATGTTGGACAAACTTCCAGAGAGAGAAGAAACAAACGATTCAACTTCATGGCAGAGCAGTTTCGAAGAAATCCTGAAGGAAACTTGCTGCAAGAAACCCAATGTTGTTAGACAGAAGAAGCTCAAAATTGCACCAGGGCAGTCAGTTCTGGGATGCCTAGCAATGTTTCAATTAGCAGCAGCAGTGAAGATGAAAGTGATAATACTCTGTCGTTACTGGTGGCTAACTTTCAGTACAGTGTTGGAAAGAAGACTCATGTAAGGCAGCATGTTGGTGCCAAAGATGTTGACATGAAGTTTTAGGTCCAAACAACAACAGCAAAAGTGTATTTGTGTTTCCTGAAGTTCCTGACGAGAACACCATCTCTAAAGATCAAATAATAGGAAGAGAAGGGAAAATTTGTATTCCCACATGACGTACTATAATAAACTGTATCAGATATGTTGCTGTGTTATTACACCAACTTTTTAAGTTTTTATTCACTTAAAATATGTTGACTCATTTATTGGTGTAATTTGATCAAATGAATCATGTCTTTCTTTTATTCTTACTGAATTCAGTGGATTGTAGATAGAATATTTTGTGTTTATACTATTGTAAACTATTATACATTAAAACAGAACCTGAAAATATTTTTAAAACTAAAATAAGTGTCCAAAACAACACGTTAGGAAGGTGATATCGTAAGAATAACATGTGCGTTCGAAGTCACACCATTATACCGGGCTACATCAGACACGATTAATATTTTTAAAAAACCTTAAATACGTTATATACAGAAGTCAGAATATGTCATACTATTTGCCAAGACCATAACAAATGTTATCCTACATAGAATAACCGTGATCCCATTCACACACTTAAATAAAATGAAAAGAAATGCAAAAAGCATCCTAAGTCACCCAAGTTGACCAGTAAGGAAACAAATCATGAGTAGGCACAGATTTCAAAGGAATGGCTCAAAATGTGACCTCTAACATCAATGCATAGGCAACATCGATGCAGAAACGATTTGCAAAACAAGATGAACATTTCTGGTGCATTGCAAAGCTCATCACTGGCTGCAATAATACAATCAGAATCAATTAATAAATTACACCATAGTCTGAAGATGACTCCAGAAATGAGGTGGCCAGGGCACAGTAGGACTGCCTCTTCTGATCCAACAGCTGGGGAAGACTAGATTTAGATGTTCCTGTACGTTTATAGCATAGTGCGCAGGAGTTCTGTTGTGTTGGAAGTGCAGTTGAGCGTGAACATCAAGCGACACTTCTTCCATGCGTGTTGCCACGCAGTCAAGAAGGAAGAAGTTATGGCCCAATGACGTGGTCAGAAACAATTCCAACCCATATGTTCAGCATAAACTGCTGTTGGCTCTTCTGAACAGTGGCACAGGGGTTTTCGTATGCCCATATGTGACTATTCCTGAGGTTTAAAACTGGCCTATCCCTGGTAAACAGGGCTTCATTGGTGAACAACACCAGTGAAAACACTTCCGGTGGCTGCCTTAAGGTCCGTTTGCAAAACTGCAAGCATAAATCACAATCTTCCGGAGTTAAGACGTGCGCCTTTTGTAGAGGGAAGGGGCTGCTCCTCATGCAAGACTTGCCATACACTTGTGTGGTTGACGGTTCCTCTTTCAGTAAACGCACGTTTCGTTTTCTTCAAACTCCGGAGTGTGATGGCAACGTCTTGCACTGCAATCTGCTTTATTTGGTACCACAGAACCACATTCTCGCAAACGCTGATCTACAGATTCAAAAGTAATCCGATGCTGCTGCTGTCTATTGCGATACCTTTTGCTGTAAATCCGTGCAGCTATTGCAGAACAACCTCCTGCTTTGCCATACTTTAGATCTATGTCAGTTAATTCGGCAAAAGTGTAATTATGTTCCATGTTCGCAAAGTATGTATTTAAGTGCTTCAATATAATGTTATTGTGTGCTGAAGGCAAAAAGGAAATGAGACATGGGTAACTTGAGTAGGAAGCAGTCACCAGGGTTATTAAGGTCAACTATTGGCATGCAAACACAAAGGTACTCAGCACCTGTTTTGGGGAGACACAGTACTTTGTGCTATTGCTTGGTTCAATGTTTTGTGAATTGTTTACAGCTGGTCAACTGTTAAGACTGAAAATTGTGCTTATTGACATGGACAACTGTAGCCAACCCAGAGCTTCAGACCTAGGTCAATACATAACCCTCCAATCTAAGCCATCAGATGTGAGATGAAGCAAAAGTAAATAATACCCTGTACATTGCATATGATGGTGGTATTTTGTTATTTTGAAGCATAAGTGCAACATTGCTCTCAAAATGGAAAAGAAAGGGGAAAAAAACGTTTATTCATGTCGGGTTTTGAACTCGACTTGTTGGGTTTATTAGGTCCACTGTGCAGCCAAAGCACACGTTTTAGAGCTGGTTGCCACAATGTCTTATCCTTTACAGCCACAAGTAAAGTCCACAATTTAAGCACTTTTGGTAATGCTGCAATTTAGAAATGCTTCTTCAGAGAGACAAAAGACAGGCTTTACTAAGTATCTAATAAGCACCATTTCATTTCCAATAGCTACTATCTACATATTTCTTTCTGGTTAAGATTTTTTGATCACAATTTCTAAATACTTTGTATACGTATAACTTGACAACTTCACACCTCAGACCGCAGGTTTCGATCTCAAATTAATTGTCTATGCACCTTCTATTACCAGTAAAATTTGTGCAATGTTATTCATTTACAGAAGCTGTGTGTAGGGCAATGTATGTGTGTTTGATTTTTATCCTGGACCTCTAAAGTTGCCATATACTTGTGAGGCAGACCCTATATTTTAGAAAGAATGAGAAACATATGAACATATAATTTTTTTGCAGAAAAAAATTGTTTTGATATGAACAGAAATAAACAAATACTTTTGTACATTTTCATTTTCAATGTTATAATTTTGTTGTATCTTTTAATTAAAAACAAAAACGTTCTACATTCAATTTTATTAGTGTTTAAAGTGCTGGTAATCTTTTTTGTTAATGCATCAAGTATTAAGTACAAGACAAGGTGTTTAGGGGCACAAGTGTGCACACTTTAATGGCGACTTCATGTTAAGCTCAAACTTACCTTCCTCTATAGTGCATGGTTCAATAAGTAAAACTTAAAACTGGTTGAATGTTTGATTGCTAATATGTCCTTTATTGTTTACTTTAGCAATTAGCATAGAGAGGTAAAGCTTTGAGAAATGAGTTAATTACGTCTTTTACATTTCTTGCTAAAATGAGCCATTTACCCACTAAACAATACTAAATAATGGTGTTTCAAAGCGTAATGGAATAAATTCATGAACATATGTTTGGCAACATTGGTGTTTGTAAAGTGGAAGGTCAGGAATGTTGACAATAAAAATTACCTGCTTGAACACTGCTTGGAAAACTTGAAAGAAACCCCCCCCCCCCCTCCCCCCTCATCTTGTTACTTGCAGTAGCTGATAAACACACATACATGTGGCAAAACCAGTTTTTGAGGCTGGCCTAATTTGGGTTTTCACTCGCCGTAGATGTGAATGCATGCATAGCAGCAGAAGTCACATTTCGAGACAAAACATTTATGGGGTGTGTATACTATGTAAATATATAAAATGCTATCGCTTACTTAAAACTTGATTTACTGCCATTCATTATACAACAACAGAACCTTGTTGCTATGATACAACTCTTTTCTTTTTTTACTGTCGTGTATACATCCCACACATTCACCTGTTAACTCCTTCTCTGTGCAGCTAATATATTCAATAATGCTCAATTATCTCCTTTACCTTCCACGACAGATGAGTTTGTTATTTAACTGTTTTATTCCTCAAATTTGAATCCAGCATTATGCGAAATCTGTGCACTCCTACCCCAAACATTCTGTGTATGTACATATATTTAGGGCTGTATATGAGTTTACTGTTTAAAATGGGTAGATAATTTGTTTTACAAAACCCTCTATTTCTGCACTATAAACCTATAGCCAGCAAAGCAGAGTATTGCTCTTCCCGGAAGCAAGTCTTCAATCTCTGCACGATAGATACCCTGTGTCACAGAGCATCAATACAACTTCATCTACTGCTTACCTATATTACGTAGAGCAAGTATTGCACCCTAAAATTTGATGTCGCGTTTCATTGGTACTACATATTTTGTGTCTACCTATTACTTTCCTTATTATGTATACTGAATAAAAAAAAAAAGGATTTTTAGAAAGAACACTGAAATTTTGCATAAATATGAAACGTGGTATTTCAGCTTTTGTATCTACCAAGGATGCAACATGAACATTTTAAAAAAAATTTGCCCACCCCTACTATCCTTTACATGGAATATTTTTCAAAAATGTTGATTTAATTAAAAAGATTCTAACAATTTTGATTACACTACATGTTTAAGCTATTTTCAGGACAAATGACTATATCTTGAATTTTCTAGAAATAGCACTAAGTCCTGTTTATTCTGACTGAACTGCCATTGTACAATTGGTAAACCATAAAAGATGGACAAGATGTCACTGCCTAAGAAATATGTATCTTGTTAGAGCATACAAGTTTTGTGGCGTTAACCATGTGTAAGATATTGTTTGTTAACTATCCTCCTTCCAGGTACATCTGTTGTAACGTCAGTACCATATCACTTCAAACACGCTCCATGCTGCAGGTGCAACACAGATTATGTCATCCCCACTAACCAAGCCCATCTGCTCAAGTCCCCAATTGTGTGGAGAGATACAGCTCTATGAGTCATTCCATGTCAAATCGCACAAAATTTCACCTTCATATTTCTGATTTCATTAATATTAAATGTACGTGTTCTGTAAATGAAAAAATGATACCCCTATTCTTTTGTTTGTAAATTAATTATTTTGGTAAATATAAAGCATTAAATTTTCGGATATTTCTCGCACACCATTCTACATAAACATAAATATTTCTGGTATTATTTTTCAGATAAATATGACCTGTAGCTCATTTTGAACATTGAAATGTGTACTTTATTTATACGTTAAACAAAAAACAGTTTGATATTTCCTATTTTTACAAGGCCATTAACATTATAAACATCATTAACAATACTTACTGTACACTAAAAATTTCCGGGAAAATTTTTAAAACGTAGCTTGATGATGCCATGTAATCCTAGAAGAAGTTCAGAATGGAATTCTAAATACATGCAGAGAAATTAAATAACTTAGCAAGCAATTTTTTTTACTTTAGACTGCTGCAACCACGAAAATTCGAAACTTCAAATAGTATTTGGAATAATGATTTTTATATAATACAGTATGCGAATATACCGTAAAAATTATATTAATAAAGAGCAAAATAAACGTGTCACACCAAAAAGAAAACATACGGATTATTTAATCTCATCTATTGATAAGATTAAAAAAATGGAGAAAATAGTATGTCAAGTTTCAAAAATGTTCGATTTAACGTGAAATGACCCATTTCAGTGTTTATGCTAAGAGTTTGACCTTGACGGAAGTACAACACATGACTCGCAATCAGCTGCACGCGGTGTGTATACCTTCTAGCCGTGGATGAAGCGTTACTCCAGTCTGCACGGCTTGCTAAGTTATTTAATTTCTCTGCATGTATTTAGAATTCCATTCTGAACTTCTTCTAGGATTACATGGCATCATCAAGCTACGTTTTAAAAATTTTCCCAGAAATTTTTAGTGTACAGTAAGTATTGTTAATGATGTTTATAATGTTAATGGCCATGTAAAAATAGGAAATATCAAACTAATTGTTTTTTGTTTAACGTATAAATAAAGTACACATTTCAATGTTCAAAATGAGCTACAGGTCATATTTATCTGAAAAATAATATCAGAGGTATTTATGTTTATGTAGAACTGTGTGCAAGAAATATCCGAACATTTAATGCTTTATATTTACCAAAATAATTAATTTACAGGCAAACAAAAAAATAGGGGTATCATTTTTTCAATCGCAGAACATATACATTTAATATTAATGAAATCGGAGATATGAAGGTGAAATTTTGAGCGATTTGACATGGAATGACTCCTATATACTCTGATGACCGTGTTGACACAATGTGAAAACATGCTCACCTGACCCACCCCTTATTATTGGTGAGCGAGCATATTAAATAGACCTACAACTCATTTGGAGTAACAGAATGTACCATCACAAAAACATAGAAAGGAAAGAAAATTATTTGAAAAATGGAGTTCATAAATTATGCAACGGCAAAAATTATGCAAGTAAATATAGTGTCATCATGTTAATACCAGCATTTTTACTTTATTGTTGTTTAATATGTACTTTAACTTGTTAAACTGTAGCGTTGGCTGGATGATCATTTACAAATCCAGGCTAGTAGCACAAATGACAACAATAGAAGCATTTCATGTAATAACTTACCACCTGTCTGTTGATTTGCAGTGGTTGTAGCAGGCTGGGTAGTTGATCCTGGTGTTAAAGCTGAAAAGTCTGAACCGGATTGTAAAGGTTCTTTACGAGTTGTAGCACTTGGGGACAAATGAGTTGACACTGGGGTACCGGGATTACTTGGGTTTAACGGTCGGCTAGCACTGGGTGATTCAAGAGAACTTGGACTTGGTCCAGAACTAACAAGGCGAGTTGAACCGCTTCCATTTCCATTTCCATTGCTCCCAACTGGAAACTGTCTGTTTGGATCAGCAGGTGAGTTCAAACCAGACGCTGCACGTGGTGATGGGAGAGAAAGATTTGATGTTGGGTTATTTGGAGAGCTGGGACTGGGACTGGGCATTGCTGTGGGGACACTGGCAGATCTTGTTGTTTGATGGTAAGGAGGAGGTGGACCTTGTGCTCTTGGAGTTGATCCTACTGAGCCAGGACCTGTGGTCGAACTGGTTGTTGCTGGTGTTGTACCCCCAGAACCTGCAGGTCTAGGGGTACATGTTACTGGCACAGTGCTGGGACCCACTGGACTTCCACCCATCACCATGCCGTTACCTCCTTTCTTCTTTCTTTCCTCATAAAATTGATGCTGTAATTTCTGCCATTCAATTTGTGCTGCAACTGATGTAGGAGTGATCTGTCCTGGACCTGGACCTGGAGCCATCCCTGGGAGCATGCCAGGCTTCTGAGTACCTCCATTTGTTCCAGCTGCTGCACCTGGTGCCATACTCATTACTGGACCCATGCCATGCTGCATCAACATTGTGTCTGCCTGTGTTGCACCTTCAGGCATGGGGGACTGGTGCTCTGGAAATAACATCTGCTGCATTTTTCTTAATGTTGCTAGCTGTTCCTCTCGATGTTGCCTCTGCTGTGGTGTCAAGTTTTCATCAGGTACTTTCACCCCTACAACATATTGCAAGATAAGCAGCATCAAAGGAAATGAAGTTCAACTGTTACTGTATTTTACAGTGACATTGCACTTTGAATTTGTAAATCTTGTGTTACAACTGCTAAGCAACAAAAGCAACATATCACGTAGTTTCTTAGATCTGTCTAAAATCACATTATATTATTCCAAAAACTGGAATGCATGGGAATTAAGAGGTCAAGCATTAAATTGGTTAAAATCTTATTTTAGTAACAGACAGCAATTTGTAGAAATAATACACAATGAAAATGGAATGTTCAAAACTTTTGCTTCTAAGTGCCATAGTATTAGTCTCGGACTCCTGCAAGGCTCGATCTTGGAACCAATCCTACTTCTATTGTTTCTAAATGAAATAAACATAAATATACCCCCTTGCAAAATCACGCAATTTGCAGATGATACCAATATAAGTATGCATCAGTCAAACAAGCAACATCTAGCAGTGCAAATGAAACAGTATCTTCAGATGTATACAAATGGTTTGAGCAAAATAAATTTGTAGTAAACATAGAAAAAACAACAGCAATGCACTTCTGGACAGTTCAGAACAAAAATTTCTTAGAACTGATAGTCAAAATTAATGACAAACGAACTGAAAATACTGATCATATAAAATTCCCTGGTTTTTGGATTCAGAACTTGAAATGGGATAAGCATGTAGGCACTTTGATAAGTAAACTGAATTCTAGGTTATAACTTCCAAATGTTGTCAGAAAATGTCTAAATTGACACCCTTAGGATATTATACTTATGTGTATTCTCATTTAAGATATGGAATAGTATTGTGGGGAAATTCTCCATCTTGTAAAGTATTATTTAAAAGTCAAAAAATAAATAGAAGGGTAATAATGGATGTAAAGCAGAGGAGCTTATGCATGACATTATTCAAAAAGCTGAAAACTTATCTCTTGCATCTGTATATATCCCGGAATGTGCCATATATGCAAAGAAAATATTGGGAAATAATATTCTCCCAACTAATGAATCTATTCATAGCCACAATACTCATCAGAAATCAAATATATATGCAATAAGAGCGAATACAAAAATGTACCAGGATGGAACAGTATATTCCAGCTCTACAATTTATAATAAACTACCAATTGATATAAAATCAAGAAAATTGAATGATTTACATCTAACCTGGTGACAAACCTACTCGATCACTGTTACTACTCTGTTGAACAATTTTTAAACTCCTAACATTGAGAAGTATGCATTTGGATATTATATTTTAAGCATTGTACTCTAACATTTCATAATAATTCTCATTTTAATAATTATTTTCACTGTTCTTGTGTGATTGTAGTTGGATTGAAAATAGTACCTCAACTTTGAGGTACTTCCTTTTACTTTTTAACTGATAAAATGCTTTAAAACCTAGATTATCTGGACATATATCATATCATAGCAAAACTAAATGCATTGTATGATTGAAGGAATTAATCTATCTAATCTCATGTCTGTCTATACCCTGCCTGTCAGTGACTCATGATCATGCTTATTTAAATACAAAGAATGTTAACAACACTTTGAGTGTAGATAACTTGAAGCCAACTGCTTAAGAATTCCCGTTCATGATAACCATACTTAACTGCTTCCCTCTTTCCTGTAAATCAATGTACTGGCATTGTTACATTTGGTAAAAGATAATCAGCAAAACTCTATGAAGGTGTAGATATCTTTGTCAAATTTTTAAAACTGACAGATCACTTTACTTCAAATCATCATTGGGTATACACCTGAAAACAGTGCAAGGTTCAAGAACCTATCTTTAAATTCGAAAACAGATGGAAACAAATTGTGATATTGTTTTATTTTGTTTTTAAATTCACGGCCACACTTGTAATGATATAGCAAGAAAACTTTTGTTTTAGTTTGCAGTCAAGAAAAACAAACAGCTTCACACAGCTATAAAATGTCAGAGCCATTTCACAATCTTGATAAAACAGCAGAGTACACGCTACGACTAGACTGGGCCTATCCATTCAGAGTGCAACACTAAACACCATCTTTCCTGTCTACTTATATCATTATCTTTATGAAAAATTCAAAGCAGCTAACAACTTGGCTACATTCTATTGTTTTTCTCATCTATCTAGTGTTTAGAAAGCAAACTATACATCAAACATAGCAGTATTTGAGGTATAGTGAATGGATGTTTTAAATCCTACCTAATGGATATGATACAGGCAATTCCAATCCTGTACAACTTAACTTTCAGTACTGGGCCCATAATTGTTCTTGCTATATACATATCTTTCCTAACATATTTAGTAGTGTAGACATCATACTATTTACTGATGAAACTAATATTAATATTCTAGTATACAACAAACTTCTTCATTGAAAGATGGGATATAAATGTTTCTTGGTAGAAAAAAAGAGAGAGAATTGGGGTATGTATATACAGGCTGGAAGGTAACTCATTACATTCCTTGTAATATGTGCTTCATAGAAGCATTACAAACAAAAACGTTTTACGGCATTTTGTTCTTTGTTCAGCAGATTTCGAAAAAATAAATGGTTCTTGTTCCAAATTGGATGCCTAATTCCACAAGAATGTACGAAGATAACAGTTTGTTACTTGTAAGAAGATGCGTACAGTAACTTACTTCTGACATAGATTCAGTAGTAATTATGGGACATCATGCAGGTTTTGAAATAATTAATCACTTCAAAGATGAGAAGGAATACTCCAACAACTTTTTCAGATGCGAGGTATGTTGACAGTGTTGTGTTGAGGTTGGTCAGGGACTTGACCTGGTTTCCGAATGTAAACAGATCGACCACTTTCACTTTTGCCTATGTTTTGGCAGGTAACGGTTGTGATTGGCTTAAGTTCGTACAGCAAACATAGGACACATGTGGTAGCAGTAGTGTTTGTTTATGTACTGAACCAGTGAAAGTGACACACACAATTGGTAGTGTTGGCAGCTTGTTTTTGACAAAAACGACCTCCGTAGGAAATGGTCAGAGACAAAAACATAAGATACAAAATGTGCTCCAAATACCGAGATCTACCACTGGTTTAAATTTATGTAATGACTTTCCTTCCACCCGGTGTGAATCCTTTACATTTTTTCTTCTGGGGAGACGTGAAAAGCAGGATCTACATTACAGCAACTACTGCCCTCAAATCTTTGAGAGAATGCACTTATGTGGCTGCAAAAGAAATATGCAACGATGAGGGTGTTTTTGTTAGAGTGTGACATAATTGGTTAAAAAGGTTCACGAAGCTTGCAGGTGTGCAAATGGTGGACATTTTGAACAATGCCTGTGAAGTGGGTGAACTATTTGGTTCATTGCTTATTCTTTTGCTGTCACCTTAAAAACATCATTTGGTACACTTTGTAAGAGCCTACAAATGTACGTTTGTGTTTATAAGTCAGAGAAATGGTTTGGTTTATTAAATTATAGCACTATCAGCTACAAAATGATATAAGTTTGATGTTGAAATGATAAACAATATCCTTAGATTGTGAGTTAAGGTTACAGCATTAGTTACTGGAGAATTCAGATGTACTTATTTATTATGACGTAGCAGACACGGCATGGTATGTCTTCATGTTTACACTCAAGAGCAGCGGGGCTCCATGACACGTATTTGTTTATGTACTGACCTAGTGAAAGTGAAACCTACAGTGATGCCAGCTTGTTTTCAATAAAACTAAAATATCTCTGTAGGAAATGATCACAGATAACAACACAAGATACTAAATGTGTTCCAAATATCAAGATCTATCACTGGTTTAAATTAATGTAATGATTTCCCTTCCACTTGTATGTATAGTGTTCAATGCCCGCTTTTACTACATACGGCGACACTAGTAATACATGGAGTGAAGATGGAGCACCGGTGGAATGAGATGCCTTGGGAAACTGGAGAACCCGGAGGAAACCTGAACCAGCACCGCTTCATTCCACCACGAATCCCACATGTGGTTATTGGGAGATGTAATTACTACACAATTACAAGAGGCTCTGAAATCATACAACAATAAAATAATATGGTCAATAGTTAAGGGACTGTATAGGAAGAAGGCAGCTGATAGAAATGGGGCCATTCTGTATATGTTGCAATGTACAATTATGATTTGTATAGAGTGGAACATAGGGCTTTGCCCACACAGGAACCTGACGAATGTAACAAACGATGTTCAATACAATTTTGGCCAATAAAAAACCACGTAACACACACACCACCACTGTTCCAACAAGTTCACTACGTCAAGTGCACCTAGGTCGAATGTTGCTGTTGTCCAGGCCTGTGCTTGGCATTAGCACAATGGCTTGGTGGTCACACAGTACACATCAACAATAAAAATACACTACCAATTTATTGCACCATATACCTCTGTCATTTATGCATGTTATGCCATAATGAAGTACCACAGAATAATTGTGGTTACCCATTAACATTTATCTAATTGATTCTTCAAGGTGTCTCTTGGAATTTTGAATGCCTGTCCAGAAAATCATCAGTGCAGCAATTCATATCATACTGATATCCCCCTTCATTCAGACACAGTGATGATGTGCACCGTCAGATCAAATATTCTGCACACAGGTTCAAAGGATGCCTTCATGGATTGCATTCAGCGAGTTTACAAGTAGTCAGAGACACCCATCAATGGAAATGTACAGCACAGCGTAACAATACATTATATACAGGCACGAAAAACAAAACACGGATAATTGAGAAACACAATCAAATCTTCCCTGTAGTTACAAGACTAACATAATCTATATTTACAAATACAAATTGTACTTTGTTTTAGGCTTTTCCTGCCATGTCCCATTTAGTAGTGAGTGAGTGAGTAGGGTTTAAGGGCCCATCGACAGCTAGGTCATTAGGGCCCCAAGTCAAAAGACTTATTATTATTATTATTATTATTATTATTATTATTATTATTATTTATAAAAAAAAAAAAAAAAAAAAAAAAAAAAAAAAAAAAAAAAAAAACTCACCTCCACTTAACACTCAAATTAAATATTAAAACAGGAGATCTAAAACAGTTAAAATGGAAAACTGGTCTACAAAGGTAGGCTAAAAACAGTTAAAACGTAAAAACTGGTCGTAAAAAGTAAGCAGGTACAAAAGCGATTTAAAGATAAAACCACAAAATAAAATACAAGTAAAACCTGCTTACCCTAAGTGTTTGGTCTTCATCTTTTTCAGTCTTATCTTGGCCAACTGGCATCTTTCGTCAGTTGTTCAATACATATAAATTTAAGTAGCTTTCGAGCAGGCATAAAATGTAATTAACAATGATTTAATAATAATAATAATAATAATAATAATAATAATAATAATAATAATAATAATAATAATAATAATAATAATAATAATAATAATAATAATACTTTATTCATCACATAACTCACTTTCTGCTCATAGAATAATAGCTCAACAATTATTGTTATATAAACTTATGAATGGCCTGGTTTCCAGTGAAGAACTGCTTGATAGAATATATTTTAATGCCAGTATTACTAATTTCAGAAACCGTCAGTTGTTTCAATTCAAGACTCCAAAAACGTTAGGACTTCATGGGCTGGTGATCCACAACGTTACCCCATAAAGATTCTCATATTCTGCGGTTATGTGCCAAATATAATAAACTTTCAACTAAAATAGAGCTGCATTTTATCTTTCCTTATAAGCAGTTTAAGAAACAAATATAGGAATTATCTGCATGTGATTTTCAGTTCTATCACTTACAGTTATCTACTGAACCAGTATAACATTTGTAAAGTTTAGTCTTCAATAATAGTTTAATAGATGGTTAATTTTAGTCTTAGTTTCTTAGTGCTTTTTCATATTCTTTTTCTACAGCATTCGAATATGTTTGTTTATTCAGTTGTATCATTTATGGTTATTTGCTTAATTAGTACACAGTTTGCTATGTCTTAATAATAGCTTAATAGATAGTTCACTTTTAGTCTTAGTTTCTTTGTATTCTTTCTTGTATTATAAGCTTATATAAATAAATTACATGTAGCTACTGTAATTGGAGCCTTGCTCTCTTGTGGCATAAATGAATAAATAAATAAACAAATCTTTCTTCATTCTGGCTGGCTGCTCGTTGATTTTAGTCGTAAGGTCCATCTTCATCTTGGACATTTCGTCTTCAATTCTTCTTTTACACACTTTATTTCCTGCAGCATCTTCTCCATTCCAGACTCAATTTTTTCCTCCATCTTCCCCATTCTGGAGTTCATTTTCGATTATATTTTCCACTGTGGAGTTCACTGTCATTTTGTTTTCCATCTTGTCCATTTCAAAATGTATGCTTTCCAGTTCGTTCCTATTCCCTCCATTCTGGCTAATAACTTTTGTAAAGTATTTCCTGTATAGCGTCTGATCCCACTTCTGACACCAGTTACTTCTAACCACACTTTATTGGTCTAGTGTAGTGCCTAAGCTACACTTATCACACTCTTGCACACACTATGAACAAACACAATTGATCCGTCAAACTCAATTCTAACTGAATCACAACTCACACTTAAGTGCAAAGGGCACTGTCCACTGAAGACTTTGCAACTGTTTAACTGTCCACCATGCAGGAGGAGCCCCTTATATAGCACCTGAACAAAGGCAGAACGTCCTTGAAGGGGAATATCCCCAAAACAGTCAAAAGGAATTCTCTGGAACCGACAAATAGCACCCAATGGTTAGGGTTTGGCCTGGACTATGGTTCCTTCATAAGGACTGGTCATTAACCCATAAGTCATATTATGTACCACATTTATACTTTGCAAAAGAATATATGCTTTGTAAATGTTCTGAAACATTGTAATACTGTAATTTTTTAGCTTCAAATGACAATGTTCAAAGCTTTCTAACGAGGTCTACTGACAATTATTATATTATTATTATTATTGTTATTCTTGTTGTTGTTGTTATTGTTATTATTATTATTATTATTATTATTATTATTATTATTATTATTATTATTATTATTATTATTATTATTATTGTGTGGTTCTACTTTCTGAAGATGTACTCCTATACACGAATACAAATCTGATCTCATGATTGGTGAAATCATTCGTTTTCAAAAGTAGCTTAAATAACACTTTTCAATTATTTTCCTCTATCTGTGAAATGTTCATTGAAATAAAAAGGAAGTAATTGGTTACTTACCTGTTAGGGTAGGTTGTGATAGGGCTCCGGAGGGATTCATAATTGGACTTCCTGGAATATCAGTAGGTCCTCCTTGAATCATAGCAGGGTTATTTGTAGGAATGCTGGGACTGTGGTGTCCTAATCCACCAGAAAGCATGGAGTTGGCATTTGGTGAACCAGGCATCATGCACGGACTATCAATACCTGGTGTTTTCAATGGAGCACTACCTTGAGTTATGGCACTGGAGACAGGGCAGCCTGGAAGAACATTATTGGAGCATGGCTGCATCATGGAGTTGCCCCCACTGCCCACTGAATTGATGCTGTTGTTCTTTACATGAAAAAAGAAGCAAAGGAATAATAAGTAAATACAAGGTCTCATATTACTTCAGTAAATACATAACCCATACAGATCAGAATAAAACTGAAGGCCTTGCTTTCAATTTGGAACAAATTAAATTGAATAGTGTCTTTAAGATGGCTATAGTACCGTTTGTACAACAGAGCATAATGTTCATAAAAATTATGCAATAACACATGCAAAAGAGCCTAATGAGAGTAAGAATATCTTATTTATAAACGCATTAACAAAACTTTCTACTCATTCATAGATTTAAATAAATGTTTAGTTTTAGTAATTTACTGTGAATATTTTATACTATTTTTACATTAACGACAACCTCTTGTTGCTGTCCGAGACATTCCTACCTTGTTCACCCTATGCTGTACAATATGAGATGCATTTAGTTTACCAATAAGCCTCCAGCTCTTAGTGTCAACATTACTGATTTTCTGCAACTGCGGTGCAAGACCAACAGAACTTGCATTCATATAATATTCCTGCACAGGCTTATTAGTATATGTAAATAAGACCAGCAATTGAGTATATAATGCACATAAACACATACATATTAATATCTTAAACAGCAAAATTCAGAACTTTATTCATATCCAAAAATTAAACCTAGATAGGCACACATTACACCTCACATTACGCAGATATCCCCAGAAGGGAAGAAAGCAAATCAAACAAAAACTCCAGGTGGGCTCTTAGACAATACTTAGTATGTTGTGCAGGATAGTAAGAAGGAAAACCAGTCCGAAAATGCACAGTTTGGATGCTGAGTATGCTCACACTTACATCAGTACCACATCGGTAGTGCTGAGCCTCACACACATGACCCAATACGTGTATTGTCTTTCAAGATTCTCAATCGTTCTGTGGACATGAGCAATAAAGTCCTCTGCTGACATTACACCATACTCTTCATACAACTCCACAGAAAATAGTCGAGAGGTGTCAGATCTGGTGACTGTGCCGGCCTTGGAACTGCTCCACCTCTACAATCCATTAATTTGGTTATGCAACTTAAGGTGATTCTGCACATTTGCATCAAAGTACTCTGGAGCTCTGCTGTGTTGCAACCACATTACCTGCTGAACATTTAGTGGCACTACAATCAAGAGGGTAGGCAAAACATCTCTAATAAATGTGAGGTACATTGGTCCTGTTAGTCTATTAGGCAGATCATTCATCCACAGTTGCCTACCTTGTGTATCAAGACGCAAAAATGAATTGGAACACAATGTCACAACCATTAGTTCTCCAGCATATAAACAGTGCATTTCCAAACAGGGGCTGCTTCTTGAAAACGATCAGTTTGTCATCCTGCACAACATCGCACCGGCCGTCAGCCCGGACGCCACTGGTAAGAAGTACCAGTCGGGGCCTGACAAGAACGGGCCAGAGATATATACCTGCCCAAGAGACGGGCCGCCAGCGGGACAATAGAGGCTCCGGGAACAATAGCTATTGTTTACTAGTGCGGTGTCTGGACTGTTTGCTCTCTGTCTCTGCTGAACATTTCCTTTGTCTATATAAGGGACCTGGCCGTGCCCACCACAAGATTAGAGAAGTAGTAGAAGTTGTTCCAGTCGTGCTTGTAGTGAAGTGTTGGAGCAGGAAAAGACGTATACAAAGCGTTCAGTGAATCGCGCCGACTAGCAGTTCAGTGCGAGTGTAATCTGACAGTTCCTGTTTGTGATCTGACTTGACAGTTGTTCTGTGCTCTGAGTTTGTAGAAAAGTGATCCAAGTGTAACATTAGCATTACGCTAACTGACTAGAAGGCAATAAAGTGTGAATAACAGTAACTGGTGATTTCTCATTTGTTACAATATATATATATGTGCACACATAGTGACCCATTTAAAAATTTCACTGTAAATATCTTTGAAACAGCAAAACACATTGAAAGACAACCTCCTCTAGTATGAAGGCACGGCAGAGGCTCATTAAAGTAAATAACCGTTCCCGTGGATGTTCAAACTCTGGCAGCGATATGTGGATGATATATTGGCAATAGTTCCAAAAAGACACATCAGTGACGCACTAAAACTTCTGAACATACAGGACAAAAGTATAAATTTCACAGTGGAAGTAGAAAAAGATAATAAATTACCATTTTTAGATCTAAAATTAATCAAAAACAAGGATAGAATAAATTTCGGTATTCACAGAAAACCAACGCAGACAGACAACTACATAAAAGCTAATAGTTACAATCCAAGAAGCCACAAACAAGCAATTTTCAATAGTTTAACACATAGATTGGTGAACATCCCTCTTTCAGCAGAAGAATATGAAACAGAATATTACAAAATAATTGAAATAGCACAAAAAAACGGCTTTCCCAAAGAATTAGTAGATAAAAAGGTAAAACAAGCAGAAAAGAAAAAATTATTAAAAGAAACTACAACTCTCACAGCAGCAAAAACAAAAATGATATTCAAAAAATTCACATATCATCCATGGGCCTTTGATAAATTTAAAAAGGTGTTCAAGGAATACAACATTGAGCTAGCAGCAGTAAACCATTACTCCATAAAAAACCTACTACTTTCAAACATCAAAGATGCTATTCCACCTAACAAAAAATCTGGCATATACCAAATTGAATGCAGTGATTGTAACGAAATATACATAGGAAAAACCAAAAGAAATTTAGAAATTAGATCCAAGGAACACGTTAGAAACATTAAGAGTAAACAATTAGAAAAATCAGCGGTTGCATTTCACTTTTGGACAAAAAATCATGACATAAAGCTAGAACCGAAACTTCTTAAACACATAACCGGAAAACAAGAACTGTCCACATGGGAACAAATCTTTATTTTAAAAAATAGAAACCGAGTATTTAATTTCGACATTCCTCAGAGAGACATTTTCAGTAAGTTCATCGAACCGCCACCAGAAGAAACACCAGAAGAAGCATCACCATCTGCACCATCAAGCACCATGGAAACCCAGTTATTGTCCGGTTGATAATGGAGGAAAGTTACCTTCGAAACGCGTCCCGGAAAAATATGTTGTAAGTGTTGTTCAGTGTTATTAATTAACTCACCTTTTAAATTAAACCGTTCAGAAACTTAAAGTAACATGAGTTTCAGCATAAACTAGTTTTTTTACTGGGCAGCCTTGGTAGATGTTGTAGTATACATTTCTTTTATTATATATGTGAGAGGCTTGCTTATTCCTGCTATTTCAAGTGCTTTCCATAGTAATTTTCTAGAGATACTGTCATATGCCTTTTCAATGTCAATGAAGATTAAATCAGCATGTTTATTTTTAATTTGACATTTCTCCAAAATTTGTCTTGAAGTAAATATGTGATCAAAAGTACCAACTTGAAGTTAATAATTTCTTGGGGTGTAATTGACCTATCAGGATGCAACATTCTCAATATGATTTTCCATGTTATCAATTGCATCAGACAGAACTATCAAAAGCATTTGTAACAAGTAAAGCACAAGTGGTATAATGGAACCAGGTTCGAATCCTGTCTTGGAATCTAGTGGCTCTAAACAATACAGACGGTCTCCAATGAAGTCCAAGTTATGTTTGCAGCCCATAGAAAAAAGAGAGAGAATTTTAGCATAAGTACAAAAGAAACGCTGTATCTTTCTGGTTAAATGAAGGTGGGAAGAAACGTCGTTCATTGACCAATGTACATAGCAGATTTCATTTGGTGACATCAGCAAGGCAACTAATACATGGGAGAAACAATTGGAAACCGTACTTAACTCCTATTGAGCATAAATATATATATATATATATATATATATATATATAAAATATTTGTATGGTAAACTATTTGCACGCTTTGTAGAAGCAAGAAGAGCAAAGAAAACCATGACCAATGAAGACTTAAAAGCTCTGGGCCTTGAAAATTTCAAAATACAGCTTATTTGGAAAAGTAAATTTTAGAGCATCCTCTGCTTGGGTATCTCACATCAAAAAAACCCATAAAATTAAAAGCAGGAAGATAACAAAATTAATTTCACAAGCATTCATAAAAGAAGAAAAAGACAAAGCAGCAGAAAGGCTTTTGGAAACAGCGAGAGAACAACTGCCAAAGTATCCCACCTTCCTGTGTTTATAATATCAATCAAAATGGTTTTGAACCTGAAATGAGAGCAAACAGGACATCTTTTGTTGGGGAGAAAAATGCACAAACTGTTGCGCAATCTATTAGTGTGCTGACCCATTCATATGCTAATATATCCACCATTAGTATGGATGCCTCTATTTTTCCTAAATTACACTCGCCTGCAACAGTTTCCCGGTTTTGATCAACATGGCAAAAAGCGCTGATTTCAAAAATGATAGTTTTTCCATAACACCTATACCATTTTTATGCAATTTGAAATTTTATTAAGCAAGCTAGACATTAGACCTATACAGTAATATGTATGCGAGTCATTCCATGTCAAATCAAACAAAATATGGCAAAAAATGACCTTGATCTCTCAGATTTTCTTGAAATTTTTTTTGGTGTTTTGGAACAAAATATATTTGACCCGTGCTTCTTCGTTTTGTATAAAAAAATTTATTTTGGCAGATATTAATTTTTGAAATGTCCCAAAAATCGCGTGCTCCTCACTCTTCGATCAATCATACCTCCAATTGTAATGAAGCAAATTACTTGATCTTTGGCTCAAATTAAAGATAAATTGCAGTATTTCGTGAGGTATTTATTCAAAAATTTTATTAATTATTATTGATATTATATTTTATACGATTAAAGTTAGATAATAACATAAACTCGACTATTTAAAAATCTGGGAAAAAAAAAAAAAACTAAAAATACAATGAAGTTTATTCAATATTCTCAGAAAAAATCAAAATGGAGTCTCTAATAGTTCAGTTGTAATTAACTTTGCAAATCAGTGCAGTGAATTCGCGTGGCAGCAGTGGCGGCTACAGTAACCTTACACAATTGCCACCTTCCATTACGGCAACTGTTCATTGCTTGAGGTTCCATGAACGTTACAACAGTACAGTAAGGAGAACACTGCTAGCTGACACTATTACATGTACACTATTAGCATCTTCAAAATGTTTTTAAAATATGCATTTTAAGCTAATGTTTCCATACAACACACAGCTTTACCTCCTTCTTCAAAAGAAAATTGTTTCACTAAAGCTTCAATTTTTGACAAAGGAATGAAGGAGTGTAATTTTAAAGCATAGCTGGACCCATCGTTCTTGGCCCCTGACCTTGACTGGACGTCCTGTTGGCGAATCCATAGCTTTTGTCTGTTTCATCAGCTCATATTGTATAATTTTGCAAATGAAACCATGCACAGGGGGAGGGAGGGGGAAGGTAGTGATATCTGCATGTCTTGCTAATTCAAAGGTGCTTTTTAGTGCAGCGTGCAGTCGAAGACATAGACCTTTGTGATAAAGAGTGAATATAGTGAATTTGTCAGACATTATTCATAGCGTAAATCAATTATGCCACCTGTAAGTTCTAAATTAGGGACCAAAACATTACACAGTCAGAGTAGAGAAATTATTTCAAATGTATGGACTTACATGAAGGAAGAAGCTAAAAGCAAAGAACTGTTTACATCAGAAGATTTTTTCCAAAAAATTCAAAAGCTCAAAAGCACGTATCAGATGCCACAGGAGTATCAGAAAGAAGGTACATCGGGGAGACATTTTTCTGCATGGACTGTACTGCCTTAGTAAGAACAAGTTATCTGACTAGCATAGCTGACGCGGCAATTCGCAGGCTGTCTGCAGTCACCTGGCTTGTTACTCGTCCATGTGCGCTTGCAGGCCTCCAGAAAAAAAATTGTAGCAAATGCACTAATGCAAGCTCCATAGTTTTCAACATCTTAGTGAGTGAGTGAGCGAGTGAGTGAGTTGGGTTTAAGGGCCCGTCGACAACTAGGTCATTAGGGCCCGTCAACATCTTGTTTTATAGATAAAATGTCAGGGAACACGTGTTTATTTTTTTTTTAGATTTTTAACACATCGATTTAAATTCTATTTTTGGTTTTACAAAATATACCATTTAAAAAAAAAAGGTCCAAACTTTATGTGTAATAATGATTGATCGAAAGTTGTTAAAAGTGTTATATTTAACCTTTCCAGTGCGCCAAACCCCAACTCTCAACTCTATATGAACTTAGAGTAACAAGTGATTTTATATTGCGGTGCACGCAAAAATTGCTTAGTTTCTAATAGTCATAACTAAGCAAGTAATTTAAAAATACGGAAATAAAAAAAAATATGGGTCTCCTTATTTTATGCCTATTATTCATAAAAAAATTTTGAACCTCCTACGTAAAAGTCGTGTTTTACGAATATTCGATTTGCTGTGGATTGACCCATGTATGAATCTATAATTATGATTATTATAGGTCTATAATTTTATAAATTAGGTTGAATCACACTCATTTGGATCTTCAGAGCATAAATACTGTATATGTACAAAATAGGCCACTCATGCTCTTCCATGATGAGCTGATAACTAGCATAAACAGTATGAGTGCCAGCGGCTAGTATTTATCTCTGCGTGACCATGTCCAGGCAATAAAGGTTTCAACCACTGAATCTTAGACAAACATCCGTTAATTACTCACCCTTATAGGGACACATCTGTCTTAAGATATATCTGAACTTTAGCTGCTTCTTATAACTTGCAGTGATTGGTAATGCGATTTCCGGAAAAGATTTATCATTTCTATTTCTTTATTTTTAGTTTGTATCACATTGTGGCACATTTTTAACAATGGCTTCAACCTCTTCTAGGAGAAAATTTGTGAACAATCCTAATAACTTGTGTTACTGTGTGGTTCTTTCTTGCTACAGAAACAGAAAGCTAACATTACATCATTTATTAAAAAGGTATATTTTGCATATTTTAATATTAAGCTAGATCAAAATCAAACATGGGCTCCACATACTGTTTTCAAAACGTGTAGCGAAGGACTAAGGCAGTGGTACAATGGAAAACAGAAATCAATGAAGTTCGGGATTCCTATGATATGGTGTGAACAAAAAAAATCATTATGATGATTGTTACTTCTGCATGTGCAACGTATCTGGGTACAATAAAAAAAATCAAACATTAAATATGTGGATGGTCTTGCATCAGCTCTAAGACCTGTGCCACATGGAGTAGATCTCCCTATTCCTGTTCCACCAACTCAACTTGAGGATACTGAGAGTTCAGTCTCTGGGTCAGTCAACAGAAAATTCCAATGTGACGAGTATTTCCCAGCACACACTGTTGAAGACAAGTCATAGCGCTTAGTCAAGAAGAGTTGAACGACTTAGTAAGAAACTTAGATGTTACCTAAGGACAAGAGCGAATTACTAGGACTGAGATTAAAAGAGAAAAATATGCTGGGCCCAGAAACCATATTTTCCTGGCATAGGAATAGAGATAAAGAATTTACCAAGTTCTTCAAGCTGGAATACCAGCTTGTTTATCGCAGTGATGTACCAGGTTTAATTCAGCAACTGGGAAGATCATCATATGATAGTAACGGTTGGCGTTTATTTATTGATGCTTCAAAAGGAAACCTAAAAGTCATTTTATTGCACAATAGAAGTGAATTTGCCTCAATACCACTTGCACATTGTTTTCCTAAGAGAGTCATATGGAAACCTTGAAACCATTTTAGAAAAGATTAATTACCAGGAACATCAATGGCTATTGTGCAGGGACCTAAAGGTAACCAGTATCTTACTAGGGCAACAAGGTTATATAAAATACTCATGTTTTTTATGCGAGTGGGACAGTAGAGATAGGATTAAACATTGGTCAACGAGAGAATGGTCTAATTGAAAAAGTTTAACACCAGCCAAAATAAATGTAATTCGTGCCAGTCTAGTTGATCCAAAGCAAATGTTATTACCTCCATTGCATATAAAACTAGGTATTATAAAACAATTCATGAAAGCATTGGACAAAAATGGTTCGTATTTCAAATATTTGAGTAGTAAATTTTCTGTGATGTTTGAAGCTAAGATAAAAGAAGGCGTATTTGATGGACCTCAGATAAGGCAGCTAATGAAGGACAATGTATTTTTGGATGTCATGAATGATAAAGAACTTCAAGCATGGTGTGCTTTCATAGAAGTAGCCAATAAGTTTCTGGGAAATACAAAGGATCTGCAATATGAAGTAATTGTGAGAAATATGTTAGAAAAGTTACAAGTACTTGGGTGTAATATGAGTTTAAAACTTCACTTTTTGTATTCGCTTCTAGACTATTTTCCTGATAATAGTGGAAGATTCCATCAAGAAATCGAAGAGATAGAGAGGAGATATCAGGGTCAGTGGAATGTTGGGATGCTAGCTGACTACTCTTGGTGTGCGCTCAACCAGGCAGCCATCCTTCTGGGCAAGGAAAATGCAACTTCATACCCTCTTTTATAGGTATGTAGGTATTTATTTTTAGTGTTTACTAAGAAATTTTCATTCTTTATATATTTTATAACACACTTTTTAACATCAAACACACCATTTTTCATTATAATAATTAGTGATTTTTAGAAAAACCTTACGTGATAGAGAAAAACTGTAATCACCATTCAATTTAGCACATCAAAATTAGTTAATATCACCTTTCAGATCTCAAACCGGCAGGTAAAAATTTTTTTTTGCAGGCTAGTGTTATTTATTGTACTGCAGGAGAATACTGCCAGTTTCGGACCTAAAGTTTTAAGGCAGATGTTTAGGGCCAAAAACTGTGAATTGTAATTGTGAAATTAAAAATTAATTTGTTATTTAACGACACTGTCAATTGCCAGGATCACATCAGCGTTGCCGGTGTGCTGGAATTTTGTCCCACAGAAGTTCTTTTACATGCCAGTAAATCTACTGACATAAATCAGCACGCAAAACAGAACAAGGTCACTTTAATTTGGGTACCACGATATGAAGGACTTGACAGCAATGAAATTGCTGATAGCCTACCCAAAGGAGAAACTAATACTCCATTCATGGCTCAGAACCCTTTTGTGAAATAGCAGAATGTCATATTAAAGAAACAATAAGTCTGAGAATACAAGAAAGTAAATTGCTATTGGAAATAAGTCTCAAAGTAACGTTCAGCTAAAGGAACAAAACACCAAGAGGAGCAGAGGATCCTAAATGGCCTGGGCACTGTCCTCCAGACATCATGGCAAGGTGAACATATGCAGATTCTGTTTAGAAGAAAATGTGAAGCAACTGTGCAACAAACAAGGTACCCAGAGGTAGTAGAAACGGAACTCAAAAACATTGCCCAAACATGGCAATAAGTTTGTTGACATAAATAAATAAGGTACCCAGAGTTTGCTTTTCCAGCTCTAGTACAAATTGCCTAGGAAAATTGTAGGTCATATTAAATGTATCAAATTAAACTGGGACATACGAGGGCCGCCTCAAAAGTAACTTGCACTATTTTTTTAAATCCGCGCGGTAGGCGGAGAAAGTCTGAAAGTCCCAGGGTATATAGGTATGGGTGTAGTAGCAGCACCGTAAAATTCCTAGGCCCCTAAGTTTATTGCTTGGACATTAAAACGGCAGTAACAATGGAGACTCCACTCGTTCCTACTGCCGATTGCGAAGTTCGCGTTGTAATCCGTTTTCCGACGGGAAAAAATAACTGTGTGACTGAATTTCATTGCGAGTTGTGCAGTGTTTATGGAAAAGACGTTTTGTCAAGACAAATGGTTTCTCGTTGGCCCCAATTGTTCATTGAAGGGAGAACAACATTACACAATGAGCAATGAAGCGGCCAACCCTCCACTTCCCTCGCTCCAGATATTGTTGACGAGGTTCGAGCAGTCGTGAACACCGATCAGCACCTTACACTTGATACAGGTTTGTTTCAACTTCCTCCGTATATTGAGACAAGCCGTGCATCGCTTCACAGGATTATTTCTAAGGATCTGTGTCTATGGAAAGTGTGTGCAAGTTGTGGAAACGAATGGTTGAGGCAACTCCAAAAAAAAGGCAAAAGTTGTTGCATCGGCTGTCAAGGTCATCACAACGATATTCTGGGATTCGAAGGGAGTACTGTTAATCGATTACCTGCTCCATGGGACCACGATGACAGCTGCTCGCTATTGTGAGGTGCTGAGAAAACTCAAAAGAGCCATACAAAACAAAAGGAGGGGAAAGTTGAGCAAAACAGTTTTTCTGGTCTACGATAAAACTCTCCCGCACGCTGCCCGTGAAACTCAAGCCATTTTGAACAGTTTCGTTGGGATGTTTTCGGTCATCCATCTAGTGCACCTGACCTTGCACCGAGTGATTACCATCTTTTTCCGGAGCTGCAGCAACATCTTGGGGGAAGGCGCTTCATAAATGACGAGGAACTGAAACAAGAAGTGGAAAGATGGCTATCCAGTTTGGCGGGACAGTGGTTTGACATTGGCTTAAAAAAACTGTTACCACGGTATCAAAAATGTATTTAGGTTCAAGGAAATTATGTGGAAAGATAGGTACTGAATGTAGCTTTCAAAATATACCCTTTTTAAAATATTTAAGCGTTTTGTTATTTTTTTTAAAAAATAGTGCAAGTTACTTTTGAGACGCCCCTCGTATAAGGCAGAGTCAATAAAGCTATTAAGAGAAGAGCGAAGAGAAGACAGAGGGCTTAAACAACATTAATCTAATCTAATGCCAATAGATGAGGATTCTTTCTTGTTGCAGCTCTATACATACAGAGAGATCCAAATAAATGGGAACTGCTGCGCAGACAGAAACATGACAACAGCAACTGATATACACAAGGTCACGAGCATCACTTGTTTTTCTCTGCTCTGCTCACAATCAGTATTAAGTTGATGCGATATCGTGCGGCTGCATTATTAGCAGTATGCTTTATTATTTAGTCCTGTACTTCATCACAAAGTGTATTATGGCTCAGCATTTTTTTCTACTGTACAGCGTATATTTATTTATGATTCATACGTGTTAACTTGCTAGGTGCAAGTGCGATATGCAGAAAGATTTCCAGGTGTAAAAGTTCCAGGCCCTACAATAATCCATAAACTTTGCAATACATTTCAGGCCACAGGAAGTGTTCAGGCTCAGAAATCTAAAAGATGGCATACGATTCTTACCGAAGAAACATTAGACAACATCGGTCATCATTTGGAGAATTCCTCCCAAAAGTCTCTTAAGCATCTTTTACAACAGGTAGGCATTGCTTATGGCTCTTTGCAAAGAGCTACTAAATTGCTGAAGTTAAAACCATATAAAATAATTATGGCTCTTCAACCACATGATCCTGTAATTAGACGCACATTTTGTGAGTGGACTCTCAATAGTGTATACAATGGCGAAATTGACCCACATTTAATATATGATTTGAAGCTTTCCTGGCGGTGAACATATTCAAGATGCTCTCGGGCTTCGAGTCAGGTGTAGTGATGAAAAGACATCATCACTACACCTGGCTTGAAGCCCGAGAGCATCTTGAACACATTTAATATTTTTCACAGAAAGGCTTGGTTCCACCTTCATGGACATGTGTGTGCACAAAATAATCGTTATTGGAGCTCTGAGAAACCTACTGTTGTTCATGAAATACCCCTTCGTGATGCAAAAATTGGTGTATGGTGCGCCATTAGTGGAGAATAGTTGAGTCAACAGTTGACGTCTGTACATACATAAATACAATGTTGCCCCCCCCCCCCCTTTTTTTTAGAGAATTAACTGACAGGGAGCGGGATTTTGCCCTCAACAACACTCTGCAACAGCTCATACAGCCAATCTTTCAATGAGAACAATTGAAAGTATGTTTCAGGACAGAATTATTAGTTGAAATCAGTTCCCTTACCTAACTCCCTACGATTTCTATCTCTGGGATAACTTAAAGCATCAAGTGTACAAGACAAACCCAAACACCCTGGAAGAATTAAAACAAAATATCCTTCAGGAAATTGCCAGCATTTGTCAATGTGAACTACGGCGAGTGATGGATAATTTCCTAAAAAGATGCAACGGCGGCAGCCAGTTTCAGCATCTGCTATAATTATATTAGTAAGTTAAGCTTTTAAAACTAGTTTTAAAAATGTTGTATGGTTTTATCCGCACTGTTCTAGGACAGCGACAGTCGGCGACAAGCGCAGAGGACCCGTGCAGACAAAACACAGTTATTTGGATCATCCGTTATTTGAGAATGTAGTGGTAATGATGTTTTTATTGAGCTTTCTGAACTCAAGAGATAATGGTCTTGTAACAAAGAGAAACTCCAAATATGAAAAGGCCCTCAAATGGACTGCTTATTAATCTTCTGCTAGGCGTGCATCCTGGTAGAGCTCCATTGGTCACATGGGGCCTACTAGGCCTGCACTATATTTTTGTGCTTATACGCTTGTATTTATTTTTTAAATTTCATTTTTCCATTCCCATTATTAGCTTCTTTTGGCTTTAAATAAACATGCTTTTCATTAGCACTATCTTACTAGATAAATCAATTATAGATAAAATGTATGAATACAGTATACATTATAATTTGTACTATACTACATGGAAAGATAAAAAATTGCAATGTTCAGGTACACAACTTGTAATTCGAAATATGGTATCATCATAATCATCACACCAACAACAACAACAACAAAAACAACAACTCTCTTATAAGCATGTGATTCTATCTATAAAATATGTGTTATCACATAGGTTGTTTCATCCTCCTCTTCATGATCAGTTTCTGAATCTGAAGATATTGTTCTCAGTTTATCTTCAGGATTTCAATCATTGGATTCATAAAAGTTGTCATTGATGGATATGGCATCATCGTCCTGTTTGTGAGAAGTGGTGGCAAACCCATGAGGCATAATGGAATGAATGTGAAACTGGCATAGTCAGTGTATGTACACTCTGTTCAGGTGCAATCATGTCTTCAGGACAGCGATGTGTGATACATCGACAGGAGCAATAGGTCATCCATTTGTGTTGCATTACTATCACGGAGTGATCACTTTGGCAGGTAGTACTTGCAGCAATATGTAACAAGAGTAGGCATGCAGGGTCTGCTTGACCTCTGCAACACGTAACATTCTAGCAGCTAAACAAACAGATGAGGTTGTTGCTGCAGCAAACAATCAAGTAAAGTGTAATACAATTATGTAGGTGTGTTTGTTTGCAAACTAGAATGTTTAAATAAACCTAGATTCTCTCAAGAATCTAGTAACCCATGGAGGGTTAACTTCATTACCAGATGAACTACCAACTGAAAAGAGGAAACTCCAGTATAGATTCTATATGGATCATTTATATTCATGTCCTATACTGTTCTATTTGACAAGCTGTGGCTATTGGGAGAGTAAGAGGAACAGATAGAAAGTGTTGCTATGGGCAGTCCTTTGAGCCCGGTGATCGCCAACTTCTTTATGCAAAAGCTTGAGCAATCAGCATGTTAGGTTGGTACTGTTTGTATAAAAAAAAAAGGAGTGTGAGACTTTGTTAAAATGGCTGATTCGTGTACCATGTTTGTCGTTGTAAAATAAAGAGGAGAAAAAGAAAATTTGGTAAATTTTTCTTGTATTCTCAACATCTGGTGACCCCCCGACGTGATCTCACAATAAAGAAGTATAAGGTAAGACTAGAATAATTGCTAATTACCTGTGATAAGTGAAACATGGAGAAGCTTCTAGCAAGACGCAAGCCGGTGAGATCATCATTTACAAAATGCTATAATTTGCTGATGAATCTTCTAACGGATCAAGCCAACGAGAATGAAGTAAGAACAAAATTTACGACGTTAGAAAGAATATCTGGGGAATTATCCGTATACGACGAGGAAATTGTTTCCAAACTGTTGGATTCAGACGACAAAACTGACAATGATTATGAAGCTGAGTATATGGTTGTAGAACAGTATAAAGAGAAAATGGATAGCTATATCCCATACTCCACTCAACCATGCCTACACACCTGAAACTGCGCTTGTACCGTGCGATCGTCCTGCTCCTGATTCTGTACGGGTGCGAGGTCTGGGGCACGGTGGCTCGTTCCACCATCCGCGGGCTGCAGGCCGTGCAGAACAGGGCGCTTAGGATGATCTACGATACCGATCGTAGGTTTCCATCACACATCCTTCACACTCATTCTAGCATCCCATACATTGTGGACGTCGTGCGGGACAGGACTCGCACAATGTATGCCAAACTCACACCTCACCCAAACCAGCTGGTCAACACCCTGGGGCAATATGACCACCGCCTCCCTAGGCGGAGACAGAACTACCGTCTACCCAAGGACGCCCTTGGCTGGTAGGTACCGCTCTCCCTTCACCATCCGCCAAATGTAGCCACAGTTGGCACCACCACACCTATCACCTATTCCTCTCGGCTTCCTGTCACTAGCACTGCATTGCTCGACGGCTCCACAAGCGGCTGACGAAGTAATCAGCAGGGCAATGGTCGCTTGGATGGCTAGACATCCAAGATCTGACAGATCCCGCCGCCAGTGACATATAGGAACCCAACCTGCACCATTAGACATACAAAAACACCAAAGCTTGTAATACCCTGAAACCTATACCACCTCACGGGTAAATCCGTAATTAAACGGATAGGTACCGTGGCCACCTTACCATCCGCCTGGGTTAACCCAGGCGACTCGTACTCACTCCTGGACGGTCATTTTCATTCTGACGAAGGCCATGGAGTTTATAATGGCCGAAAGCTCAATGTTTTTAAACCTCACACGGCTGATCGCCCGTGAAACTGTAATAAATAACGTGCGCCGTGAAAGCTTTAAATCTTATAAGTGTTACTCAGTTTCAAACAAAGCATAGGCAAGTAAATGAATTAACAATCAGATACAGCAATTATACTATAAGTAAAGTATCTGACACAAAACTTCTAGGGCTTTCAATAGATGAAGAGCTCAGCTTGCTTTGCATTAAGAAACTTAAAGAACCTGATTAACGAAATTTCTTTAATATCAGCATATTTTGTCTACTTTCACTCCATGCTGAGATATGTAATTATCTTCTGGGGCAATTCAGCACACAGCAAGCATTTAGATTACAAAAAAGAGCCATACATATTATTTGTGACGTTGCATGACCACAGAATGTGACATGCAGGCGATTTGCATAGACCAGCAAATAGCTGAAAACTGTGTCAAAAAGGATGTTACTATCCTGCAATAAAAATGTATAGTAATTAGGGAATAAATTCTTAAAGAAATATTTCTTCTGCCAAACACATGCATGTCTTCAAAAAGGGCAAAACTCTGAATAACGGATTATGTGCATAAATATGAAATCTTATTTCACATAAAAATACATATTTGGATATAATACACGTAAATGCATATTTTCAGATAATCTCCCGTAAATACATAAATTTGAATTAATCTTTGATTGTTTCTATTATTTATCCAGCACAATTTTAAATTTCTGATATTATAAATATATGCAATATATTTAAGAATGACTGGTATTGCATCACAAGTATCAGAGAATGTTCGCCATATTGTGGTGCCTAAGGGCGTCATAAACAAACTTGCTGGCACTCTGGTTATATGTTTATACTGCTAAACCGAGCACTTGCCATACACACAAGACTGGCAAGCGCTCCTTCTTCAGTTATCAAGTTTCCTGTAACCTGAGTTAAATCAAGTGCTAAATCGCATCTTCAGCAATACGTAGATGAATTTAAAAATCTATTTACCACAGACAAAAAAGTTTTGTTTTGCCAACCATGTGAAAAAGCACTAAGTGCAGATTAGCGTTCACAAGTCACTTAACATTTATCTGGAAATAAACATATCGCTGCTGTGACTTATATAAATTCACGAGTTATTGATTGGTAAACCGACTTCAACTGTAGAACAACTGAAGTGTTCCCAGGATTATTTAGATTTATGCAAAGCATTTGCTACAGCTGACATCCCACTCAAAAAAGTAAATAACGTTCAACTTAGAAATTTTGACTAAATATGTTGAAATTGAGCCTCCTCAAGAATCAATATTTAGAAAGAAATACCTTCGTAAGTGCTATGATGAAACTTAGAAGAAGAAGAAGAAGAAGAAGAAGAAGAAGAAGAAGAAGAAGAAGAAGAAGAAGAAGAAGAAGAAGAAGAAGAAGAAAGGAAAGAAACAAAGAGAGAGAAACGATGAAACTCAAGATTCAAGTTTCAGAAAAGTAGGAAATGATGTTGGTGGAATGAAAAATGAGGAAATTGTGAGCAGTCATATTTAGTGGCACGTAAAGATCTATCTGCAGCAAATAAATGTAACAATTGTGAGGTTATTCAGTGAAACTATGAATAAGATATGACAGAATGGTATAAAATACAATGTATTATTCTTTCTTACAGGTGAAGTCCTTTTTTGAGAGTTTTCCTAAATTGATTCACATCACTTGCATAGTTCATAGATTATGTGAATGTATGGCTCCAGGACAGGGAGCATTGAGGATTGATCTCTCTTCCCCTTGCTAACTGCAGTTATGTACTATGCTTTGCATCTGTTGTAAATGAGATGGACAAAAATAAAACATCTATTAAATAATTCAGGCTTCATTGAACAATGGTCAATTAAAAAATGATTTGGCATTCATATCTACAAAACTTAACTTTTTGTGTGACTCCACACAAACTAGAAACTTCAACAAATCTGCTGAGTATCCTCGAAAAACAGCAGTTGCAACCTTCAGGTTGATTACAGGACGATTGTCTGACAAAACATTTAAACAATTGGGATATATTCTTCACCACTCTGTCCTCTATGTGATCTTCAAGAGGAAATGGATCAAGACCACCTTCAAATATGCTCAGCCAGTTCTAGTGCCCTTCCCATCCATCAGTGAAAAATATTGGAGAGCAAGAGGATTAATGACTTCATTGTCAGAAACCCAGCATTAGCTAACAACAACAAATCTGCTGAGTGAAACATTTAAGGAGGTGCAGGCTGTTGAAATGCAAATTAATTCATTACCAGGGCTAGAAGTGCCTACTAAAAGACAAACTAAAAAATGTGTTTGAGAAAAACAATGGTTTTCAAAAATTGTGCAGTGACTCAAATCATGGAAGATAAACAAGTAGGCAATTTAGAGCAGTGGATTCAACCATTTTTTTCTCAGAGTACCCCAAAGACAATTTTCCATTTCAGCCTGACCCCTAGGCCTAGCCCAAGAGTTATCCTTAACTCAAATTATACATAACCATGTCTAAAGTAGGTTAGAATATTTATAACTTATTTGGTACTACACAAAGAAGAAGGATTAAATTCCATTAAATGTGTCCCTTAATAAGCCTTGCGTACACGTACGCCGGGTTGAATGTCACTGCTCTAGTGAGTGTTCTGACATCCTGTCATGTGGAAACATCATTTTCACAATATAAAGCGCTATTTCGAGACAATCAGCATGCATTCGTGATGCATAATTTGGACAAGACTTTTGCTGTCCACTGCAATTTTAACAGAACATGCTAGGAGCTGCTGCCATTTATAGGTGCCGAGTACCTCTAACAATAATAAATTAATTTTCTCTCATTTCTGTGAATTTAAGTAAAATATTTTAACATTTTGAGCACATAAAAATAAATATTTTAACTTTTTTTGTTACACCACATAAAAATCCGCTCTCTAATAATAACGTTCCATATTATTTAGAGCTATTAGACAGTCACAGTCAACATAAAATCTTAAAAATAAAAATGTCATTCTTATATACTGGGTGGAAGGGAAGTCATTACATTAATTTAAACCAGTGGTAGATCTTGATATTTGGAACACATTTTGTATCTTATGTTTTTGTCTCTGACCAGTTCCTACGGAGATATTTTAGTTTTTTTCAAAAACAAGCTGGCAACACTGCAGATTGTGTGGGTGTCACTTTCCCTAGCTCAGTACATAAACAAACTTCCTAACAGTGTGTCTTGAGAACATAAACAGATACCGTGACTTGTGCTTCTGTGTTTACTGTGCCAGTGTAGGTCAATCACAAAACATTAGGACGAAAGCGTAAGTGCCAGACCTGTTTACATCCACAAACCAGGTCAATTCCCTGACCAACCTCAATGTAACGTCAACTTACTACACGTGTGAAAAGTTGCTTGGAGTATTCCTTCACATCTTTTAAGTGATTAATTATTTCGAAACCCTGTGTGATGTCACATAATTACTACCGAAGCTATGTCAGAAATAAGTTACTCTACGCATCTTACAAGTAACAAACTGTTATCTTCGTACATTCCTGTGGAATTGCACATCCAATTTGGATAAAAAAAGCATTTATTTTCTCGAAATCGGCTGATCAAAGAACAAAATGGCACTAGACTTTTTGTTTGTAATGCTTCTATGAAGCGCATATTAGAAGGAATGTAATGACTTCCCTTCCACTCTGTATATATATTCACTCCCCATATACCAACATCTTGCCAACAGGTAAATATTAAATATATAGGGCACATCACATGTGATGGTGATTTACAGCACATTGTTAACTTTACTCTTCAAATGGTGGTGGGTTAAACATTTTCTTTCTTTTTTGCATAATGCAAGATAGAGGGAAGTGGGTATGTGTTCAACATCCCTAAGCTCTGCTCGTAGTGAGACCGACCGACCGACCGAGCAAACAAATACAACTCCAACAGCCCTCATGACAACTCTGCAAACAGGGTTACAGACACTCATTATTATCACATTCTGCTGAATCATAAATCAGTTTGTCGGAGTGTTTCAATCTCTCCTTTTTGTTATATTACAAATTTTGTTTCTAATCTCAGGAATTTCCATTCAAAATGCCAAATAACTCTGTAACTCTATAATGTTAGAGAATAAAAGTTCTGTAAGGTCACTGATTTCTCAAGTGTGCCTTAAACTGAGTAATATGTTACAAAATTTAAATTTATAGGCTCCTCTGTTAGAAAAAAAAAAAAAAAGGTGAGGTTTTTTGTGAGTGGAACTCATATTATGCTTTATGAATCAAAATAAACAGTACTATATTTATGAAATAACTACTTTCTGAGCATAGGTCATATTTTCATAAAAATTTAAATACATTTTAGTAAAATTATATTATTTAAAATTAATTTAATTTTCATTCATTCATTGTATTTCCATAACTGCTTTACAAAACTATTTTCTATTCCAAGCAAGCACCGAGCTTATAGAAACAGATCACAAAATATACTCTTCATTCAAACACACATTAGGACAGGTTCTTTTAGTCTGCTGCACTTATTGATATTTTGAAAGTGTTCACCAATAGTTAAATTTGCCACAAGTAACTCATAAAGTTCTTCATCTCGATAGGACATTAAGCTGTAACTGACAGCTGACAGGAAGTGGGATGGGACCTTATTACATTTGCAACTCAATTAAAATTTCTGAAATAATTTTCAATGCTTATGGCGATCATCCTCAATGATTATGGAAAGACAGTTTTCATAATTAATGCTTAAAAGAGTTTATCATATCAAACCTTAAAAACTGTCCTTCCACACTCACAAAATGGCAATTCAATTCTCTTTATAAAAAGAGGGGGGGACTGCATAAGTTAATAGATAAAACATACAAAGCAGAGAATGAGACTGCTTAGCATTAATTGTATGCCCAGGAAATTTGTATCGTGAGAAAGCATGCTGTACTACATTGGGCCTGGAATATGATCTCAGCTAATGGACCATTGAACAGTTCCACTGTCTCACTTCACATAGTATTTTTCCTGTTTACGTTTGTTTGCTACGCTTTTGCATGTATTCTCTGAGCGTTTTCTGTTTGTGTCATTGCTGTTTCAAACAGATAAATATAGGAAAACAACGTATGATCATGTTCACACTGCAAACAAGTTAACTATTAAACACCAAACAAAGATGGCTGTCATAAGGTTTGACAGATGATAAAATCATGAAAATGTAAATTAGAAACTTAATCAGAGTAACTATGAGGATTTTAATTTTGTATCTGATAGAGATGGCAATGATGATGTAGTTGCTAGCAGTAAAGAGGAGGAATAGTGTATCATGACTCAACATGGTGTGTTTTCAGACTTAACATGTAAATTTGGACTAATAAGCTACTTGAAATGTAATATGTATAGAGCACATATACACAATTTTAGTACAAAAGGTTTGTAATAGAGCTTCTTAATTGTAATGCAAAGAAAATAATCATTTTTTTTTAATGTTGCTGAGAAAATATCCCAGCCCAATGAGTTAAATAACAGTCGCTAACACTCTGTCAGCTGTGCTAAGTATTAACTGGCAGCACTGGATGGGCCTTGTATTGTAGTACTGTACACAAAACGCAACCTTGTAATATTGTACTTAATAACTTCATATTTTACTTGTATCAATTGCTAGCTACAGATCTTCATTTTAAGTCTAGGCTCTCCTGATTGGCTTTATTTTCTATTCCACTCAATCTTCTAAAATGTTATTTCCGACAAATGCAGACCACATTTACTCACTTATTAATCCTGATCCAAGAGACGAATTAGCATGAAAAAGATGAAAATAATAAAAATCCCACATTCACCCAAATAATAAAAAGTACTGAATTTGAACTTTTTTAACAAAACAAAGTGCCATCTAAATTGCCATTACTATTGGACACAAAGAATCCAATGAAATGATAAACACTGTGCTCCTAAAAACAAACAAAACTGCAAATATACAGGAATGAGTGCCATTTTACATGCAAGCATACAGCTTTAGTCCAGGTCGAGGATTATATATTACACAGAGTAATTACCTACTAAACAACCAATAATAACTCAAAATCAGTTTCAGCACATCTTGGTTAAGGTGTAATGCTGTAACTTCCTCCGAACACTGACTTTCTTCCTAAACTGATATTTTCGTTGTTAAATAATTTATCTGATGGCACAAGCTATGATATCAAGTTTCAAACTGTTACACATGTTCAACTTCATGTACATCCTTTTCACAGCATCACTGAATGAAAAGATCAGGTATGTACATGAACATAAACAAAATTACAAGGTAGAAAAAGTAAAAAAACTTAATATAATATAAAACACTATAGGAAAATACTGATGATAGACTACAGAAACCCCATGCATAAGCATATAGACATATTAAAGGGAGTCACTTCAGTTGGCCTAAGTACGCACATACAATGTTAATAAACACTATAGTACAGGCATTTAATATCTAAAATGCAGTATCACTGTCCTAAAGGAGAAATACATTAAATGGTTTAAAATGCTGTATCTTCTCACAAAAAGATAAAACGCAATGGAGTTGGGAAAATGAGGTACCTAATTATTCATGCTTTAGAGAAATATGCTACTGTCCTGTACTTCTACCAACACCAGTTCCAGAGCTGCATCTTCATCTATATATATATATCTATATATGATTTAAGTGAGGACCTCATGACTTACATATATATATATGTATGTAAGTCATGAGGTCCTCACTTAAATCAAATTCACACACTTTACTGTCATAGCATGTAACATATTTTGTAGATCTATTACAAGCTGTTCACTTATATGGTCCCTATTCAGGATAAAATTAGGAAATAGCTAAATAATTTAAGTATTAAATTGACCCTTAAATGCACTGTTTTGCAGATATGCAAACCACATATTAAGCGGCTTTTCCTTATAGTGTTTGAAGTATTTTTATGCTCATATTATTCTACCATTTAACAATAAAATAAATATATTTGTAGTTATATAAATACACTTATTTGCTTCAATTTATTCTAGTGTTTTTGGTAACCAAAAGCAAAATCCATGCAACTGCAGTCAAATGTAACCCCATCATCATCCATGTGTGCCATTACAACATATATTTTAAGTGGGCCCTCACCATCCTTTACCACAGGCACATTTGATTGCAGTTGCTGAGACTCGAACTCACGACGTTCAGCTTCAAATGAATGGCCAGTCCTTTGTGTATCACCTTAACAATCATGGCTATTTGAATCACTTATATTAAGGTGCCTGTGGAATTAGGGTAAAAGTGGCATATGTAGCAAAAGAATTTCACTTTTAACCTCTTCAGGGATATGGACGTGAAATCACGTCCATTTAAAATGACGGACGAGCGATATGGACGTGTATACACGTCCTGTGCGTTTGTGCATTTAACCCTTATTTATCCACTATCTAACTCAACTTATTTTAATTTTCCCCCGTTATAAAACATTTAATTAAATTCTATATGCTTTACTGGCTTACCTTTATATGTTCCTTCTGCAGTGATATGCCTCAAAACAGGGATAAACACACAAGGGCACATCTCCACATTCGCCACAGATCATCCCAGTTTCCTTACGGATTCCCTTCTTGCGGCACACGAAACACCTTCGAGATGGGCGGGACTTCTTTGCTGTTGACGGTATCCTTTTAGGATAATGTTTTCCTTGAAGTCTGAGGGGTGCAGGGATTTTGAATTTTCTACCCCCAGTATGAAGAGGCCTCTCAACCTGGTATTGTTCAATTAGGCTGCGAGCTATTGATAGTCGAAAGTCCAGGTAGGTCATTGTCTTGTGTGGGTTTAGAGCTCTCCAAATTACCAAACAATTGTATATGGTTATATCCAGCTGGTGCAAAAATACCTTTTTATACCATTTCACTGTTTTTCGTAAAGAGGGATATGCTTGCAATACCTGATCTACTAGATCGACACCGCCCATGTGCATATTGTATTCCTGGATAACGTCAGGCTTGAAAATGCACATTTTGGTATGGGCATCTGTTTTTCCAGTGTCAATCATCAAAATCGTAGAGCTGCAATTGGATAATGCCGTAACTACCCTCCTGTCCTGCCAGGCAAGGTAGGTCAAAGGTGGGAGCTGACGCACCTCCATTTCCCCTCTCCTTAGAGCCTTTGTATTCACATCTTTTGGCAAACCAATACGATTTGAACGTACTGTTCCAATTGCATTAGTCTTTCTTTTGTGTAAGGCCATGAATAATTTAGGAGAGCTGTACCAGTTATCTAAGTACACAGTCCTACCCTGATCAAGCACAGGTTCCATTAGGTGCATTACTATGGAGCCAGATAAGCCCAAATCTTTGTCTCCAGTATTGTCAGTCCCTTGACCAGTGTAAATGCAGCTATTGTAAAGATATCCCGTTTTACTTTCACAAACATCAAAACTCTTTATGCCAAATCTAGCCCTTTTTGTTTTGATGTATTGCTTCCAACCTAAGCGGCCCTTCCAAAGCATTAGGCTTTCATCAACAGTGACCTTTTCACCAGGCACATAATTTTCTTTAAATTTTGAAATAATATAATCGAAAACAGGCCTAATTTTGTGGAGTTTGTCATTTACATTCTCTGTGCAGGTGAAATGAAGGAACCGCAAAATTGAAGTAAACCTGTTATTTGACATGCATTTTCCAAAAAAAGGAGTAGCTAGCATGTCGTCTGTGGACCAATACATGTATAATGCAGGTTTACGAATAACACCCATAAGTATAATTAGACCAATTAGCCTGTAAATCTCATTGAGTGTTACTTCTGTCCACCTTTGAATTCTGCTCTTAGGCCCTAATTTACCTTTAGAGAGCAGGTCTTCCTTCACCTTACTCGCATATACATTTGTTTCTGAAACAATGAGAGACACTAAGTCGGTAGTAAAAAATTTTGTAAAAATGTCAATTGGTTGGCTGTCAGAAGTCAGCTGAGCCTGGGATTGAACACCAGACCCTGTGCTCGTGAAGATGTGCCTGTTTGTATTGGAATTGTTTTCAGCACTCCACAATGCTGACTCTTCACGAACACCTGAAGGAAGTTGGTCACGTTCTTCCTCACTGCTACTTGTACCTATATCCTCCACACCCCCCTCAAATTCGGAAAATTCGCCATCAATATCCAAATCGCTGTCACACAGCAAGAAGTCCTCCACATTATCGTGTGTAATTTCAGAAGCCCTTACACTTCCACCACTCGCTAACCTTTGTGCAACACTGCTTGTTGATGCCATGTTTTAGCTCTGAGATGTAACACTCAATAGCTTCTCACTTCAGCTACAAGCAGGAAAGTATACGTATGCATTTCAAGAAAGAAACAAACGGAGCCTGTAAGCTATATCCAAGTTACGAAACACGTGTAAGGAAAAATTGCAAACCTGCTTTATTCTGATGACTCACAGACCACGCATACACTAGTGCTTTATTTCACACTACGCTTTGTTTTGCTGATGCAAGGGCCACACATACAATGGGTCGACTACTGTTTCTTTCACAGAACTTATATTAGGCACCTTCGACAAAGCAAAGTTAACTTTTTACCACAGTGAAACAAATAGTGCCATTTCAACGATTTGTAAATGCAACTCAACATTGCTGATGATGTACATGTATACTGCATATAATGAGTTTTATACCAGTTTTTGTTTCATTAAAATAACTTAAAATTTACGCAAAATACAGCTGTGTATTTAGGAAGCACTTTTAGCGCATTTAACAATTTAAATGCCCTGCGCTGGATATTGGGTATCCGTTCTCGGCCTGCAGAGCTTTTAAATGGCTGTCGCTCAAGAGGTTAAGGGTAAAATTTACAGCAACTGAAAGAGGAACCATGATGACAAACATGAGTAATTCCACCTCAAGATCATATCTTCTTGTGCAACTCAGTGCCTGACCATTTGTTGTGCTACGAGAGGTTTATTGATATTTATGTATGCGTACAAGAGACATGTACAATACGTGTAATGGAAAGTAGGCCTCAATGACACGCTAATTTAAGCATGTTTCTAACATTTGTCAACATGATCACATAAATGTACATCTGACCATATTTTAGCATAAGGTCATATTTTGGCCAAATATACTAAGAGCATGTTTTATGTGGTATTTAGCACTTCACCAGATATTTGTGTAAAAAAATGCTTTTGTCCTCTGTTGGTTAGGGGCAACATGCTTGCCACTGGTTCCCAAGGTCACAGGTTCAAACCCAGCAGAGGGTGATGGAACTTTTCATGCATAAAAATCCTTAGCATCAGTTTCTTGGGAAGGAAGGTAAAGCTGGTGGTCCTGTCTCATAGAATTACAGCATGTAAAAGAATCTCAAGCCTAATAGAGGCTTCTGAGCAAAATTAAATAGTCTTTCATGCCCAATATAGAATTGGATGCTGAGAACTATGGTAGATACAGAGCATCCATAAATAAAAAGTCAATTTTAACTCTTTATAACCTTGTATGGCTGACATTCAGGAAGTTCGTTCAGTAATTTTCACTTCATGGTGGTGGAAATTGGTAGCAATTTGTTGTCCAGAAGTGCATGAGCCCACTTGAGGCAGTGGAAGTATGATTCATTGTGCGTGAAGAAGAAACAAATTATTACTTTTTTCCCCCTCTCTTTTCCCCCTTCTAGCTAGCCGATGTTCAGTTTTCTTGTTCTGCAATTTAAACACTTTACCATATATGCTACTGTGCATGATGGATGAATTGTTCAGCGCAGTTAGATGCCTAAGTAAAGTTTTCTGATAATTTTGTGAACTGCACGGGGTGAAGCAACAACCTTGTGTAAACACAGCATTAGCCATGGAAAGCAGACAGGAGTTCATCAGAAAATGCATCTTCCCAGTTTCCTAAGGATCTTTGTGAAATGACGGTATCATCACACTTAAATGACCTGCCCATCTCAGTCTCTTAATTTTAATACCTTGGACAATATCTATATCTTTATATAAACTATACAGTTCTTCATTCCATCTTATGCGCCAGTGCCCTTCTTCCTGTATGGGTCCATATATTCTTCTAAGAATCTTTCTTTCAAAAGCTTTTACAGCATCTTCCAAGTTCTGTGTCAATGTCCATGTTTCACTTCCATAACACAGTATCAGTGCTTTGTATAACCCAATTTTGTTATTTCTATGAAATTGTTTAGATCTAAATATTGTATGGAGTGGCGGCTATTCACGTGAAGCAGGTGAAGAGGTTTTCACCTGAATATACCAGTATTCTATTTTTGTTAATGTTGGCATTATTACTGCCACTCTAACAGTTTAGCCACAAATTTCAACTGCTAGCAGCTGTAGCAGGGTCAGTGACCAACCCTTCTTTTGTTTGGAACTTACAGCCTGCCAGCCGGCAGGGAAAATTGGTGGGAACGCGCCCTCTGATCAGCTGCAAGGACAAATGCAGCAGTCAGAATTACGGAAGAAACTGCTGCACTAAACAGCTTGGTTGCCATGGCAACATGACGTCACGAAACGATGAACTACGGGGAAATAACACGGGCATGCACATGTTTCAGGCAAACAAGAAATATTTTCACTTGGGTAGAGGCACAGAACACGGTAGAGGGGATAGTTTCTGTTTTCGCGTGCTTAGAAGATAGTATTTGTTTACCTCAAGGAAGAGCTGGTGGTAAACCTAAAACATGATGTTTTAGATAACTGTGAATGGTAGGTATAATTTACGAGTTTGCTAGGCTCCAGTGCTTTTAATATTTATATTACGGAATATAAGGGTTTTGTTATGAATCCAGTGAACGATATAGCTTGCAATTTGCTAGAAACCCCATTTTCCAGGTGGAAAGATGAAGACAAGAAGGATGTTTTAAACTTTGGGCAGCCCACTGATATCATTGATTAGCTCTTAAAAGAGAGGATAAGAAAATAGGGAAGACTTATAACATTTAATTCAAAAGCTCTTGGCTCGATAACTATTTCTGGTTATGCAGTAGCCGTAGTTTGCAATTGCTATTCTGTTGGCCTTGTTTACTTTTTAGCAACAAAAGTAACGTGTGGGACAAAGAGAGATTCACAGATTTCATTAATATAACCCGTTCCCTTCACAAGCACAATGATTCAGCGGGACATTTAAAATGTAAATTACAACTAAACGCTTTTGGAAAAGAAGGGAGGAGGGAAAAAAAAAAAAAAAAAAAAAAAAAAAAAACCAGAAATACAATGGCTGACGCTCATCAAGAAAACAGCAGACTTTTTCATGTGCGTTTCAATGGAAACGTGACATTAAATAGGCTTTTCCTACAGTTGATCATTAAACCAACATTGTATTTAGGTAAACAAGAGCTTGCATTCTGAGGTGATGATGAGAGTGCGCTTTCGCTAAGTCGGGGAAATTTCAAGGAGCTTGTGTACTGAAAGTCCATTATAAATCCAAAACCACTATAATAAAATTAAAAGTATATTCAGCGATGATTCTAAATCTATACAAAATGAGGTGATTAGATGTATTTCGGAATACTTACAGACCTGAAATTAATGTCTCAGTTTTTTTTTCCTGTTGGAGTTGACGACACTACAGATATTTGTCAACAGTCTCAGTGCTCTATCATTGTAAGATACGTGAATACAGAGAGCTGGTTGAACAATTTTTCGGATTTCATGATGTGAGTGTTGAAAGTTCCACAGAAACATTGTTCCTTTTGCTGCATGGTGTTCTTAAATAATTATGAACGTAAATTAGTTGCACAATGTTACGATGGAGCGAGTGTTATGTAAGGACATTTGAATGGACTTCAAAAAAGAATCAAGAACAATGCTCCTCAGGTAGTTTTTGTACATTGTTTGGCTCACCGTTTAAATTTGATTTTAAAAGAAAGCTGTATATATTTGCATCGGCCATGTTTATTTCTCTCGCTTACTATACGAACTGTCATATGTATTGGACCAAAATGAATCATAGTGTGACAGACAGTTTCTTTTGTGTATAGCTCCAATGGATACAAAAAGTTTGGTATAAAATGTTGGACCATGGTACACCGGCTTTGCATTGTATTTTCAGCATGCTTAAGTGAACTTCTTCACCTATTTTGTAAGGCACGAGCCGCCACTGGTGAATAGTAAATTTTATTGACCATTAAAATTCTTGTTTTCATTTCTTCTGATTCATCATTATTGTTATTGTTCCCAGATATTTAAAGTTCCTTACTATATCTATGTTATGTTGATCCACTACCAGCATTCCTGTATAGTTCCTTCTCCTGCTTTGTATCATTGCCTTTGTTTTGGATGTATAAATTTCCAAGCCTATTGTTTTTGCTTCTTCTTTTAATTCCTTACATGCTTCAGATACTCCTGTCCTCATTCTTCCCATTACATTGTCATTGTTATGACAATACAACCAAGAAAATATGAAAGCGTTGGCATTATAACATACGGGCCCCCAAAGATGATACCACTGACATGAACGGTAGATTGTTGGGACTCTTAAACATCATCAACCTAGAAAAACCTATCTGTTGATGTGCAAGATTTTGGATAGAGTGAAGAGTTCCTCCATCGCCCTTCTTTTCAAAAGTGCAAAAAAATTTGTTGTGGCCAGGTAAAGTAAAACGAGAGAATGTGCTTGTCCTCTTAATGAATGCTGCTTCTTACATGGTAAAAACAGCTACAGGTCTTGAGATTATGTACTCCAAACGACGTGCATGTAACTTGCCTTGCACATGCCCTTATACAATGATTGAAGAGGTGTGAGTGAACCAATTAATTGCAAAAGTCAAGGTTTTTGTTAAAGCTCTACATTGAATGCAGAAGTTAATCCTTCAATTGACAGCGTTGCTTACAAGCAACATATAAATTTGTTAAGTTCTGAGATACTTTATTAGCTCTTTCGTTTTAATTTATTGTTATGCTAACTTAAAAAAAAGTATTTGCAGCTGTCTTACATTGTAAAAATTTTAAATTTTTTCAGTAAAACTATGTTTTCTTTCCCCCTGAGAAAAAGAAGCCACATTTATGCAACTATCAGCTTCCAAGTGTGCCGTTCCACTGGGTCCTCACCTTCCTTTACCACTGACTCCAACTCACGATGTTCAACATGGCTAGCACAATTGCTTCAGCTAAGGTGCCTCCCAAACGGATACGAAAACCACTTTAGGAATTACAGAAAGAACAGCATGCCAATTAAAGGATTAAAGAAGAGGTGCCATTGCTACCCCCCCCCCCCCCTCACCCCAAGCCAACTAAAGACATTGGGGACTTGGCTTGATGCTGCAAATGACTATTCCACAAACTACAGTGAGATTGAGATCCTTAAAAAATGTTGTTGTTAGCTAATGCTGGATTTCTGACAATGAAGTCATTAATTCTCTTGCTCTCCAATATTTTTCACTGATGGATGGGGCACTAGAAGTGGCCGGGCATATTTGAAGGTGGTCTCGATCCATTTCCTCTTGCAGATCACATAGAGGACAGAGTGGTGAAGAATATATCCCAATTCTGTTTAAATGTTTTGCCAGACAATCATGTCCTGTAATCAACCTGAAGGTTGTAACTGCTGTTTTTCGAGGATACTCAGGAATTACTGTTTGAATGTTTGGTAGTTCCCATCTTTTATTTTTTTATTTTTCATAGTAATATTTTTCAATAATTTTTTTGAATTCAGAGTTGACTAATCTTTTAGTTGCATAAAATGGTAGATTAACTATAGATTTCTGCACATTGCCGATACCCTTTTTTGCAAGAAAATCAGCTTTCTCATTACCACTCAGTCCACAGTGAGCTGGTATCCATTGGAAGACTAGGTGTTTTTGAAGTGCTGTTAGATGGGTAAGGATTTTCCAACATTCTATAATTGTTTGGTTTTTTGGTGACAACTTGGAAGTAATTGCTATAATTGCTGCCCTAGAATCTGAGAGAATAACTGCTTGCTGAAAATGTGAAATTCTGTACAAAAGATTTTGTAGGGCCATTCGAATTGCTTCAATTTCTCCATCAAAGTTCGTAGTTCCATAACTTAAAGATTTGCAATAGGAAAAGAGGTGACATGTGACTCCAGCACCTGCTCCATCTTGGTTTGATATTAATGATCCATCAGTATAAATATGGAGCCATTCGTGTTCTGGAAATCTAGTATGGATTGTCTCTAATGCCAATAATTTTAGAACACTAGTTGGAGTGTCACTTTTCTTAACTTCTTCTGTCAGGTGTAAATAATATGTGATGTCTAATGTTTGTGTCGGATTGACTTTAGATATGAAGTTTTCCTTTGAATTAGGAAGGTCTAAATTCTTCTTGATGTCTTGAATTTTGGAAAGAAAGTTCTCCTGAGTCTTTAGTGTATGTGTAAAATTTCTCTTGTGCCATGTATTGAATGGGAGTCTGATCAACTTTTCGTGTTGAATAAGAGCCGCTTTTTCTATTTCATATTCAATGGGACATTGGTTGGTTAGTATTTCCATAGCTGCTATTGGTGTGGTTTTGATAGCACCTGTAATTAATCTCAGACTTTGGTTTTGAAAGATTTGAATCTTTTTTGTGTTTGCTGTTACAAGAACTTCGCGAAGTTCCTTAAAAAATGTGCAACAATTGTTTTCATTCACCATGTCAAGAAACTTAGCCAATACAATATCAAATTTTTCCATTACTTGCCTTTAAACTGTGGGCATGCAATTGTGTGGTGCATTAAGCATTGTAAAGAAAAGAAAGTGAGTTATCGAGCGAGCACAAAGGACAAAGTAGCTCACGAGGTTAGGGAAAAATTACAGTGTGCTTGAAACAAATCTTGGCTATACCTGTACAACACTGTGGCACACAAGCAGAATTCTATGAAACTTAACCAGAACTTTCTGCTAATGATTTCCCAACCATTACATCATGTTATAGGCTCTCTCTACTTGCTGACAATTCTGACCATTTGAAATAGCATGTTTTTATCCAGTGCAACTCTGCTGAGGGGTATGCATTATTTCATCTAACTTTTAAAAATACATTTTCTTTTTGCTTTTTGTTTTCAAGTTGTAGGTCATATTTTGGTAATGTTAAGGCATAAATGATGCATATTTCAATAGGTGTTAGGTCATAAATATCCAAGCCCTATTGATAAGTAATACTAAAACATAACTGTGCTCCTAACAATATTTCCCATAAAGAAAGCAGGATCTCCCTGCAATGAACAGAAGTGAAGTTATGACTGTTTATACTTTCATCTTCTGAGGTAATCATATCACATGTTAATTAAATGGTGCAATTTGCATAAATGTTACAAACTATGAGAGGTATATGCAATTTAGACAGAAGAAGGGTTGAAAGCAAACCAGGCTGTTGCACTGTGACAGAACTGAATGTTACCCATTCCCCAAGACATGGGAGCTTCATGTCTCTAAGGTTTCATCATTCATTTTTTACCAACTTGTTGAATAATTATAAAGGTGCCAAGGTGCACAGACTTTAACATAACCCCCTCTGCCACTTTGCTCTATAGTGTATGTCACCACTCCTTTATCATTTACTTGTGCAATTAACATGGAGAGATGAGTTATTCGTCTTTTCCATTTCTTGCTAAACTGAGTCATTTAACCACAAAATGATATTAAATAACTGTATTCCAGTGTTGTTTATTGCGATAAATTCTTGAGCATACAAATCATTCCATGTCAAATTGCACAAAATTTGACCTTCATGTCTCCGATTTCATTAATATTAAATTTACGTGTTCTGTGAATGAAAAAATGATACCCCTATTCTTTTGTTTGTCTGTAAATTAATTATTTTGGTAAATATAGAGCATTAAATTTTTGGATATTTTTCGCGCACTGTTCTACATAAATATAAATATCTCTGGTATTATTTTTCAGATAAATATGATCTGTAGCTCATTTTGAACATTGAAATGTGTACTTTATTTATATGTTAAACAAAAAACAATTATCTTCCTTTCATAGAAGTTTGAAAACAGTGTTGTTGTAATTAATTTAATTTAAAAGGTGAGTTAATTAATAATGTTGTAAGTGTTGTTCAGTGTTATAACTCACCTTTTAAATTAAATTAAAAAAACAATTAGTTTTATATTTCCTATTTTTACAAGGCCATTAACATTACAAACATTAACAATACTTACTGTTAACTAAAAATTTCCGGGAAAATTTTTAAAACGTAGCTTGATGATACCATGTAATCCTAGAAGTTCAGATTGGAATTCCAAATACAGAGAAATTAAATAACTTAGCAAACCGTGCAGACTGGGGTAACGCTTCTTTCACGGCCAGAAGGTATACAAACCACATGCAGCTGATTGCGTGTCATGTGTTGCACTTCCATCAAGGTCAAATTGTTAGCATAAACACTGAAATGAGTCAAATCGAACACTTCTGAAACTTGACATACTGTTTTCTCCAATTTTTTAAATCTTATCAGTAGATGAGATTAAATAACCTGTATGTTTTCTTTTTGGTGAGAGACGCTAATTTTGCACTTTATATTATTCTTACCGTATATTCGCATACTGTATTATATAAAAATCATTATACTGAATATTATTTGAATTTTAGAATTTTCGTGGTTGCAGCAGTCTAAAGTAAAAAAAAAATTGCAGTTTGCATGCCATTGTTTTAGGTTCAGTCAAAATATAAAATAGGCCCCTTTTAGGGGGTAATATTTTTAAAATATATTTTAATTACTAAACACTTAATTTTAAAAAAGTGAAAACATATAATTATAGTCAGAAATATTGTGCATTGAACTACACTGTTTCAGAGTGTGATTCGAATAAGAACTGATATTATAAATACTTTACTACTGACGTGTGCATGGTGAGTCATTTGGATCGATTGAGGAAAGTGCTGTGAACATGTGGGCGAGGTGTCATTGCACATCCGGTGTTTATTGTTTGCATACTATAATTTTATCGCTAGTTGACCTTTAGTACAAGCTGTGGCTTTGATTGTGCTTGTGTATAATCATGGCTGATTTGGTGCAACGGAGTTACGGCTACTGTTTTAACCCATTCAAATTAATCACAGAGTTCGTAATAAAAAGCTGAGACCAGTGACGTTAGCAATGCTGATTAAACTTAAATTAGAAGACTTAAACTTATCTCGGGATTTGAAAGTTTGTGTTAATTGCCACATGAAAATTTCAAAACTTCCAAAGGAACAAACCACCACCAAGTTATATGTCTAATGCTAGTGAAAGTTTGGTATAAGAACATGATACTGATAGCTCCTCATCCTCTAGTGAGCAGTAAGTATGGTTGAAACAAATGTAACAGGTAAATTGAACGACAATTTGGCTGCAATAGGAGAATCTTCAAAAAAGAAAAGAAAACTCGCAAAAATGCTACTCTATAGAGAAGTTGCAGAAAATATCACAATGAAGCAGAAAATATTTCATACTACAGACTCTGCTTCATATAAACTTCAAATAATTGTGAAATAATACAAAAATTAGCAGATTCTTTCCATGAAACAGATGACAAAAATCATAAAATATTTGACAGCTGGTCGTACAATAAAATAAAACATTTTGGTGTCTCAACAAATATCCAAACAGGTGGCCAAAGAAAGGGAAATTTTAGCAACCCCGGACTCCAAGTCCGAAAAACGTTTAGACCTTACAAAAGGTTTCTGAATTTTACTCAGCATTTAGTAATTAAAATATATTTTAAAACTACTACCCCCTAAAAGGGTCTATTTTATATTTTGAGTGAATCTAAAACAATGGCATGCAAAACGTAAATTTTTTAACTTATGACTGCTGCAATCATGAAAATTCTAAAATTAAAATAATATTCAGTATAATGACTTTTATATAATATAGTACACAAATATACGGTAAGAATAATATTAATGAAGTGCAAAATTAGCGTGTCACACCAAAATGAAAACATACGGGTTATTTAATCTCATCTACTGATAAGATTAAAAAAATTAGAGAAAATAGTATGTCAAGTTTCAGAAGTATTTAATTTGATGTGGAATGACCCATTTCAGTGTTTACGCTAACAATTTGACCTTGACGGAAGTGCAACACATGACACGCAATCAGCTGCACGTGGTGTGTATACCTTCTGGCCGTGAAAGCAGTGTTACTCCAGTCTGCACAGCTTGGTAAGTTATTTAATTTCACTGCATGTATTTGGAATTCCATTCTGAACTTCTTCTAGGATTACATGGCATCTTCAAGCTACATTTTAAACATTTTCCCAGAAATTTTTAGTTAACAGTAAGTACTGTTAATGTTTGTAATGTTAATGGCCTTGTAAAAATAGGAAATATCAAACTAACTGTTTCTTTGTTTAATGTATAAATAAAGTACACATTTCAATGTTCAAAATGAGCTACAGATCACATTTATCTGAAAAATAATACCAGAGATATTTATGTAGAACGGTGTGCGCAAAATATCAAAAAATTTAATGCTTTATATTTACCAAAATAATTAATTTACAGACAAACAGAAGAATAAGGGTATCATTTTTTCATTCACAGAACATGTAAATTTAATATTAATGAAATCGGAGACATGGTCAAATTTTGTGCGATTTGACATGGAATGACTTATACGTTTGGCAACTTTGCAAGGCAGAAGGTCAGGAATGTTGATAGTAAGAACTACCAATGCAGGACTCATAAATACTGCTTAGAAAGCTTGAAGCTCATAACAAACCAACAAACACAGACATGCGGTGAAACCAGTTTTCTAGAGCTGGCCTGGTTTCAACTTTCACTCCTTCAGTCCTACTCTGTCGCCAGATAGTGTTCAATTATCTTCTCTACCTTTCATGACAGATCAATTTGTTGTTGGATCATTTTATTTGTCATATTTGAATCTACCATCACACAAAATCTGCACTCTCACACCTCTAACACCCTGCATATTAAAACAGCTGATGGTTACAACATGTTTGGTTTTGAAAAAATGAACTAAAAAGAATTACTATTATTGTATAGAACAATCAATTTGTTTATTGAGTAGCCTCATGTCCATCTGCTGGAAGAAAAAGTGTGTGTGTGTGTGTGTGTGTGTGTGTGTGTGTGTGTGTGTGTGTGTGTGTGAGAGAGAGAGAGAGAGAGAGAGAGAGAGAGAGAGAGAGAGAGAGAGAGAGAGAGAGAGAGAGAGAGAGAGAGAGAGAGAGAGAGAGATGGAATCTTTTGATGTAATTTTCACCAACTTAGAATGGTCTAATTGACTTGAAAATTTGCACACGTGTCAAGGACCGATGAAAATACAGTGATGTCATAACTTTGTCCTAAGGTAGGATCATCAGGATAAAAAGTAGACTTGGTTAAGGTAACTCATCTGTGAGATTTGAAAAATTGTCATTTTTCGTCCAATTCTTCTCAAATTTTGGGAATAGGCTTGTTGCTCAGAGTTAAAACAATATTATGAGTTTGAACTTTATATCTTGAATTTTACAAATTCCTTTTTGAAAGAAAAACTTTTGTATTAAGGTACAGAAAAAATTTAGAGCCATGTTTTAATTGTTATACTTTGTAAGATTTAAAGCTTTCACGGCGCATGTTATTTATTACAGTTTCACGGGCGATCAGCCGTGTGAGGTTTGAAAATATTGAGCTTTTGGCCATTCTAAACTCCATGGCCTTCGCCAGAATGAAAATGACCGTTAGTTTTCCGCTCCCCATATATATACAATGTTAGGTGGGAGGGGGTTGCGTTGCCCTGGCCAATGAGCAGGTGACGATTTGTGATTGGGCCTGCTGTTTCGGACTATGTTTGTCACTGGCCACAGTGTTTTCTTAAGGGTCAGTACTTGGTCCAGAATCACTATAGTTGCTGTTGTGAATGCGTTTCATGGCTATTGCCCAGGCAGGGCTTAGCTGAAGTCCGCGGTCCCTGTTGTAATTGTTTGGATGTAGTTTGATTTGAATGGCTTCCTTAATGACTCTGTCCCAGTATTTGTCCGTATGCTCCAGAACTTTGATGTCTTCAAAGTTTATTTTGTGGACATACTCTATACAATGCTCGGCCACTGCTGACTTCTCTGGTTGTAGGAGCCTGATATTGCGCTGATGTTCTTTACACCTTTCATACATAGTCCGAAACAGCAGGCCCAATCACAAATCGTCACCTGCTCGTTGGCCAGGGCAACGCAACCCCCTCCCACCTAACATTGTATATATATGGGGAGCGGAAAACTAACGGTCATTTTCATTCTGACGAAGGCCATGGAGTTTAGAATGGCCGACAGCTCAATATTTTCAAACCTCACACGGCTGATAGCGCGTGAAACTCTTATACTTTGAACAATATGTGTACCAAGTTTCAAGAAACTATCTGCAAAACTATGCACCAAGGAGCATTTTGTACATAATCATGTGTCAGGAAATTATAAGTGGGGAAAAATGGAGTTAAAGTTTAGCAACTATATAATACAAATGTACTTGATTAAAACTGGCCTGCACCATATGTGGGACACTCAGAGGTCCTTTTAGCTGTTTTTTCAAATTTCAGTCGCTTCCTAGCAGTTCTGTACCCCCTTTTTGAATGCCTAGCACTATCCTTCAGACGACACCTACCCTAATTTTACTTAATTTCTCCCCAATTTCATTGAAATTTCTACCCTGAACCTCATACTTTACATGCTGTGAAGCTTCACAACCCATATTATATTCACTAATTTCATATATTGCACCAATTTCTGTTTTCTTTTTTGAAAAAAAAATTTCCTTTGGGCATTTTTTCACTATTTCTTCTCAAAGCACCATGAGGTTAGCACATTTTCCCTCTAGATAAACCAAAGAACTTTGGAATTTGCCCAACAGATAGCTCTCATATAGATGATTCTCAGGTTAGCTAACATGTTTCAGCTAATTTGTCACAAGAAACCGCGTAATTCAAACTCAAACTGAACAGATATAGAGTTGGAAAAATATTGCAAGCACTTCGAGTGTGCTCTACTTACCTTGCTTCGAGTGTTTCTGGGCAATTAAACTGACATACCACCTAGCACATGGCCATTTAAATCCCTTGGTGAAGTCATTTAAATGGCGCAAATGAGTAACCAAAAGCATGACAATGAAAGCCAAAGGTTTAAACTTATTTATGGTATAAAAAGCCAAAAATGAAACATTTTGTCATTTTTGTCCATTTTTCACAGATGGGTTACCTTAAACTTATCATTGTAACACAACTTTTACCAACTTAGAGCTGCCTGATTGGCTTGCAGATTTGCACACAAGTCAAGGATCGATAACAATACAATATCATGACTGTCCTTGTGTGACTTTGACCAGGATCATTAGGATAAAAAAGTAACTTAGCTAAATTTAACAATGTGACGTAATTTTTACCAACCAGAGACGTCTGATTGACAGGAAAATTTGCACACACGTCAAGGATTGATGACAGTACCATAATATATTGAATTTATCTCAATGTTGTTGTTAGCTAATGCTGGATTTCAGACAATGAAGTCATTAATCCTCTTGCTCTCCAATATTTTTCACAGATATTGAAGAGACTTGGCAGTAAATGCAACCGCTTTTTAGAGAGCACCATATTTTTATGTTTTGGCAGTCACATCGCTCTCTCACAACCCCCAGAATGTCTGGAGGACCACACCTGTCATTGGTTTACGGGTCTCACCAACCTGACCGGGAGGGTTATCAAAATAAATTCACCGACCATATCCTCTGATTACCAATCAGAGGACGTATACATGCCATGACAGGTCAGCATGCTAGGGGTTAAGGTTTTACAGAGAAATTAGAGAAATGGAGAGGTTGGAAAAATAAGGACTCCCTAGCCCTCAGGAACCCTAATAGCATCGGGTCAGAAGAGAACAAGAGATGACCAAGGTAAGGTCAGATAGAAAAGTTACAGTGAGGAGCAAAACACCAGTAAGTGGAAGTAATGTTCTGCTCAGCTTGGGTACCTTGTGGTCGCCATTAACATATCCCCTAGACACCAGTAAGTGGAAGTAATGTTCTGCTCAGCTTGGGTACCTTGTGGTCACTATTCACATATCCCCTAGACACCAGTAAGTGGAAGTAATGTTCTGCTCAGCTTGGGTACCTTGTGGTCGCCATTCACATATCCCCTAGACACCGTAAGTGGAAGTAATGTTCTGCTCAGCTTGGGTACCTTGTGGTCGCTATTCACATATCCTCTAGACACCAGTAAGTGGAAGTAATGTTCTGCTCAGCTTGGGTACCTTGTGGTCACCATCCACATATCCCCTAGACACCAGTAAGTGGAAGTAATGTTCTGCTCAGCTTGGGTACCTTGTGGTCACTACCCACATATCCCCTAGACACCAGTAAGTGGAAGTAATGTTCTGCTCAGCTTGGGTACCTTGTGGTCACTACCCACATATCCCCTAGACACCAGTAAGTGGAAGTAATGTTCTGCTCAGCTTGGGTACCTTGTGGTCACTACCCACATATCCCCTAGACACCAGTAAGTGGAAGTAATGTTCTGCTCAGCTTGGGTACCTTGTGGTCGCTATTCACATATCCCCTAGACACCAGTAAGTGGAAGTAATGTTCTGCTCAGCTTGGGTACCTTGTGGTCACTACCCACATATCCCCTAGACACCAGTAAGTGGAAGTAATGTTCTGCTCAGCTTGGGTACCTTGTGGTCACTACCCACATATCCCCTAGACACCAGTAAGTGGAAGTAATGTTCTGCTCAGCTTGGGTACCTTGTGGTCACTACCCACATATCCCCTAGACACCAGTAAGTGGAAGTAATGTTCTGCTCAGCTTGGGTACCTTGTGGTCACTACCCACATATCCCCTAGACACCAGTAAGTGGAAGTAATGTTCTGCTCAGCTTGGGTACCTTATGGTGCTATCGACATATCCCCTAGACACCAGTAAGTGGAAGTAATGTTCTGCTCAGCTTGGGTACCTTGTGGTCACTATCCACATATCCCCTAGACACCAGTAAGTGGAAGTAATGTTCTGCTCAGCTTGGGTACCTTGTGGTCACTACCCACATATCCCCTAGACACCAGTAAGTGGAAGTAATGTTCTGCTCAGCTTGGGTACCTTGTGGTCACTATTCACATATCCCCTAGACACCAGTAAGTGGAAGTAATGTTCTGCTCAGCTTGGGTACCTTGTGGTCACTATCCACATATCCCCTAGACACCAGTAAGTGGAAGTAATGTTCTGCTCAGCTTGGGTACCTTGTGGTCACTATTCACATATCCCCTAGACACCAGTAAGTGGAAGTAATGTTCTGCTCAGCTTGGGTACCTTGTGGTCACTATCCACATATCCCCTAGACACCAGTAAGTGGAAGTAATGTTCTGCTCAGCTTGGCTACCTTGTGGTCGCTATCCACATATCCCCTAGACACCAGTAAGTGGAAGTAATGTTCTGCTCAGCTTGGGTACCTTGTGGTCACTATCCACATATCCCCTAGACACCAGTAAGTGGAAGTAAAGTTCTGCTCAGCTTGGGTACCTTGTGGTCGCTATCCACATATCCCCTAGACACCAGTAAGTGGAAGTAAAGTTCTGCTCAGCTTGGGTACCTTGTGGTCGCTATCCACATATCCCCTAGACACCAGTAAGTGGAAGTAAAGTTCTGCTCAGCTTGGGTACCTTGTGGTCGCTATCCACATATCCCCTAGACACCAGTAAGTGGAAGTAATGTTCTGCTCAGCTTGGGTACCTTGTGGTCACTATTCACATATCTCCTAGACACCAGTAAGTGGAAGTAATGTTCTGCTCAGCTTGGTACCTTGTGGTCGCCATTCACATATCCCCTAGACACCAGTAAGTGGAAGTAATGTTCTGCTCAGCTTGGGTACCTTGTGGTCACTATTCACATATCCCCTAGACACCAGTAAGTGGAAGTAATGTTCTGCTCAGCTTGGTACCTTGTGGTCGCCATTCACATATCCCCTAGACACCAGTAAGTGGAAATAATGTTCTGTTCAGCTTGGGTACCTTGTGGTCGCCATTCACATATCCCCTAGACACCAGTAAGTGGAAGTAATGTTCTGTTCAGCTTGGGTACCTTGTGGTCACTATTCACATATCCCCTAGACACCAGTAAGTGGAAGTAATGTTCTATTCAGCTTGGGTACCTTGTGGTCGCCATTCACATATCGCCTAGACACCAGTAAGTGGAAGTAATGTTCTGTTCAGCTTGGGTACCTTGTGGTCGCCATTCACATATCCCCTAGACACCAGTAAGTGGAAGTAATGTTCTGCTCAGCTTGGGTACCTTGTGGTCACTATTCACATACCCCCTAGACACCAGTAAGTGGAAGTAATGTTCTGTTCAGCTTGGGTACCTTGTGGTCGCCATTCACATGTCCCCTAGACACCAGTAAGTGGAAGTAATGTTCTGCTCAGCTTGGGTAACTTGTGGTCGCTATTCACATATCCCCTAGAAACCAGTAAGTGGAAGTAATGTTCTGCTCAGCTGGGGTACCTTGTGGTCGCCATTCACATATCCCCTAGACACCAGTAAGTGGAAGTAATGTTCTGCTCAGCTTGGGTAACTTGTGGTCGCTATTCACATATCCCCTAGACACCAGTAAGTGGAAGTAATGTTCTGCTCAGCTTGGGTAACTTGTGGTCGCCATTCACATATCCCCTAGACACCAGTAAGTGGAAGTAATGTTCTGCTCAGCTTGGGTAACTTGTGGTCGCTATTCACATATCCCCTAGACACCAGTAAGTGGAAGTAATGTTCTGCTCAGCTGGGGTACCTTGTGGTCGCCATTCACATATCCCCTAGACACCAGTAAGTGGGAGTAATGTTCTGCTCAGCTTGGGTACCTTGTGATCGCCATTCACATATCCCCTAGACGGAGACACCTGAGTACAGATGATGGACTGTATCGTACTGTATTTTTGTTTTTGGATGAAAAACTTAGATGCAAGTCAACTGCATTCTATACAAACAGGTTGGATACAAAAACTAGAAATACAAAACTGTAGATCTCGTTAAGACATACAATTTATGTCCAATTTAATCTTTTTGTGGAGTGAACCATTTTGGTGACATTCCTTGTTATTTGTGAGTTTTGCAACTTTCCACAAATGGAACATTGTTATTTATTTTTTATATCTTAGCCATGCAAAGAGAATGGAACTTCAAAGCTTTAAAAGATTTGACTATCACTCAAAGCCTACCGTATTCTCATATTCCCCTTGTACCTTACAAAGAAATTAGTAATAAGATAATTTCTAAAAATGTTTATCTCTATTAGCATGAAGAAGATAGAGGAATCAGAGTTTTTAAGAATGGTTAGTACATGAGTAAAACCCATGTGAGTGCAACACATCAGTTTTTATAATAAGGAATAGACATTATAGTAGTAAAATGTTCAGTACAGTTAAATGTACAAAAACCATCTAAAATAAATGGGAATTCCATTTTAAAAGAATCCTTGAAGAATTTGTAGTACTCCTTTGGTCATACATGCTGATGCCTTAATAAACATGCATTAAAGCAAAGTACACCATCTTCAAAGGTTATACACAGATTCAGAACTGTCTGTTTGGTATTTTGCCTGTCTATGCCGCCCGCACTCACTACCATCCACCTCCATCATAGAAAGCTGCGGATAAACCATACAACACTTCCACAACCACCCCTAAAGGCCCCACTTACCAACTTTATGAAACCATCCATCACTCGCCACAGTTCACATTGAGAAACGCTGGCAACTTCCTTGTAAATCTTGTGAGTGGACTCTCAATAGTGTATACAGTGGCAAAATAGACCCACATTTAATATTTTTCACGGACGAGGCTTGGTTCCACCTTCATGGATATGTGTGTGTACAACAATTATTATTGGAGCTCTGAGAAACCTAATATTGTTCATAAAGTACACCAAGATGAAAAAATAGGTGTGTGGTGTGCCATTAGCAGAGAAAGAGCAATTTTTTTTGAGGCAACAGTTGACACCCATACATACATGAATACAATTTTAGACCCCCCACTTTTTTTTCTTCTGAGAATTAACATGATTTTGCCTTTTTTCAATATGACTCTGCAACAGCTCATACGGCCAATCATTTGATGAAAAGAACTGAAAGTATGTTTCAGAACACAATTATTAGTAGAGATTTCTGGGCCCCTCAGTTCCCCGACCTAAACCTTAGCAATTACTATCTCTGGGATAAGTTAAAGTGTACAAGGCAAACCCACACACCCTGGAAGAATTAAAACAAAACATCGGCCAGGAAACTGCCAGCACCCGACAACACGAACCACAGCGAGCGATGGATAGCTTCCTAAACAGATGCCAAAAATGTATGGACGACAATGGCCTGTTTCAGCATCTCCTTTCATAAACCTGGTAAGCAAAGCCCCCAAAAGAAGTTTTAAAAATGTTGCATGGCTTCATCCGCATCACTCCATGACAGCGGCAGACGGCAACGAGCGCTGAGGATGCAGGTAGGCAAAACACAATGCAGCCACTTCGGAAGATTTTGACTTTTGGTGTAAACAACAGCTGTCACAAAAATGGGAAACGTGTATCCTGTAGCCACAGAATGCAAATAAGATATCAGTTGATATGTAGGAGCTAATCTTACACTTCATGTCCGCATGTTCGCACCTATTTACTGCCTATCAGACACCAGGGTCCAATAACATTTAAAATGTGTATGCTATACATTTTGTTGCAACCTAGTGAACACGACTGTGGTGAAGGCAATCCTGTGTTTGTGAGGAAAATCTTTAAGTTTGAATGTGCACAGGAAGCTGTAAAAATGCCTGCTGTCGAGCCATTAAAAGTTCCCTGCCCCTGTACATTTTCTAGGAAAAAATGCAGAAGTTGGCAAATATATAATCAGGTGTTAACATTTTAGAAATGTCTACACATAGATTCAGCACAGAATGTGGTTAGAAGTGAAATAATGAAAAGCTTCTAATAATATGGATACCTGCAGCACAGTAACATTGCCCACCTCTGTAGCGTGTCTGCCTTGCATAGAAAAGGTCACAAGTTCGAATCTCGCTTAGGATGAGCTATCTGGATAAGATTTTTTACCAAGGTTCTCCCTTATCCTGAGAAGATGAATGTCGGGTAACTTAAAGCTTTGTGGACCTTGGACTCATTTGAGCATCATTTCACCCATTTTATTCATTGCACAATATGACAACACGGAGGATGTTAATGCATATTCAAGATGTTCGCGCGCTTCGAGCCAGGTGTAGTGATGAAGAGCCACCTTAATGTAATGACCAGTATCTTCAGGATAAAAAATGAGTAAGCTAAATATCAATGCGAAGGAATCTTTCGACGTAATTTTCACCAACTTAAGAGTCGTCTAATTGACTTGAAAATTTGCACACATATATCAAGGCCCAATGAGAATACAATAATATCATGACTTTGTCCCAATGTCCTGACCAGAATCATTAGGATAAGGAAGACTAAGCTAAATTTATAGAAAATGATACAATTATGACACCTTAGATGTTGTTAGAAACATTTCTACATTCACCTTAAAAATTGCTTTAATTAAATAAATACATATTTATATAGTGGATGACGTAGAATTGGGATATATTCTTCACCACTCTGTCCTCTATGTGATCTGCAAGAGGAAATGGACCGAGACCACCTTCAAATATGCCTGGCCACTTCTAGCGCCCCATCCATCAGTGAAAAATATTGGAGAGCAAGAGGATTAATGACTTCATTGTCAGAAATCCAGCATTAGCTAACAACAACAACAACAACATATTGGATGACGTAGATGCCCAGAGAGAGGACCTGAAAGGAACACAAGACCCAGGGGAAATATCGTGGATCGCAGTTCACACAGGTCCAACACACCCACAACAGCTGGTAGTTTAGAAATCGACACAAGTTACACTGGACAGAGGAATTAAATTGCTTGAAAATATTAAAAGACAGAGATGCCCGGAAAGAGGACCTGAGAGAGACCCAAGATTTCAGGGGAAGGATTGTGGCTCTGAGTTTACCCAGGGCCAGGAAATCTACAACAGCTGATAGTGTAACTGTAGTCTAATTCTCTTCCCAAAAAATAGTGATTTGAAAATTTAAAAAAGAGTTGTAAGAAATTACAAATTCAGAAATTTTAAAAAAATTTCAAATTAAAATTTTTGAAATATATTTGAATAGGAAAATTTGGGACTAAAAAATTAAAAATAAATTATAGTTTTAAAAAACTAAAAAACATGCTTTTGTAGCAAACCGAACTAAAAAGTAGAAAATAATTTTTAAGTATGAAGGTTTTGTTCTATAGTGATATAAAGTCAACTAGTTCATATATTTCAAAATTTTGTAATAAGTTTAAAATAAATACTAATTTATATTAACAAAATGATAAATTTTGTTGTAAAAAAGCGTGGAGGTCTGACATCAAATGTTACAAATAGCTCATTGGTAGCTATTTATAAGAGTAAAGATATGATAAAAATATCTTGAAAGCATACCATGCTTTCTTACAATAAAATTTATTATTTTGTTAATATAAATTAGTTTTTATTTTAAACGAAATATAATGAACCAGTTGACTTTATATCGCTATAGAACAAACCCTTCATACTTAAAAATTATTTTCTGCTTTTTAGTTCGGTTTGTTACAAAAGCGTGTTTTTTAGTTTTTTAAAACTATAATTTATTTCCTAATTCAATCAATATATTGTTGTTTCTTTAATGCTGGTGCTGATGTTTAAACTTCTGTTTCCATACAACTAAAAGTGTGCAGCATGACTAGCTTGACCTGGTGTATTAGCATCTGCAAACACTCACAGTAGTGCTCCATTATATGTTGTATGAACACAATCTGGTGAGTGCAATGCAACATTCTATTACTTTATAGTAAAAGAACGAACATTTGTAATAAAGATTAGAGTATTACAGCTGCTAACATTAGATACACCTAAGGAAGGATACTACTCAAAATTCTATTCTCTAACTTTTTTTGGTCTATTTGGTGAAAAATTTAATTTTGTTTTATGTAGGTATACACTGAAGAATTTTAAATATTGCTATAAAACATTTTTAATTTTTAAGCTATTAATTTCAAAACTGAATTTTACTGTCCTATGCCAAATGTTAAACATGATTGCATTTTAAAAATATGTTTTTATTAATGATTTTCTCTATCTTTTTGTAAATTAAGTTATTTTGTTGTTTAACAACACTGTCAATTGCCAGGATCATATCAGCATTGCCGGTGTGCTGGAATTTTGTACCACAGGAGTTTGTTTACATGCAGTAAATCTACTGACATGGAGCTGTTGTTTTTAAGCACACTTAAAAACCATTAGCCTGATCCAGATTTGAACCTGTGACCTTGGGATCAATAGGCCAGTATCTAACCAACTGAGCCACCCAGACCACCAAATCGTGAAAGCACACTTTTTAACACAAAGAGCACAATTTCTACTACAGAACAAGGACTGACATTTAACAAAACTCCTAATATGGGGTCCTTATGTTGTGATATCTCACACCATCCTTAAGGCCTTTTGCAGTAGGTCAAAGCTCAAATTCAACACTGCAAAATGAATCACTATGACCATAACCATCCAACAATTCATCTGCTCCAGTACATTAAATACACTCACTAACGGCTGTTTACCCTCCTGCTTTTTTGAAAGATTGCATAAATTGTCTTGTTCATTCTGTAGAGCTTTTTATACGTTTATTTTGGAAAGGTAAATGTAATATAAATACCAAACAAAATATGCTCAGCCCTTATGTGGACTAAGTATGTTTTGAAACAGATTCTCCCCATTTTGACAATGATTAATTATTGATTTGCTTGATAAAGTGTTTCTGCATACCTTAAGTTGCCTTCAAAATGCAGCATTTGGTTCAGATATAATAGACTACCACAGAATATGTTCATAACAAATCTGTTTTTGAGATATTTTGGATAAATGTTGTGTTTGCATTATCAAGAACTAGCTATCATTACATTATCAATGTGTTAGTGCCTTGTTCTTCCTCTTCGACCAGCAATGTTATTTCATGCTGAATGAATGCAGTTAGAACAACATAGAAAAGGAAATAACTATTGTGAGCGAGCGAGTGAGGTGATTTCAAGCAGGGTCAATGCAGTCATTTGGAGAAGTCTGATAATGGTGTTAGATGCACCACAGGTCTAACAATGTAGCAAAAATATGCCCTGGCATTAGTACATTTTCAGCATATATGTAGTATACTTTGGTGGGGAAACTTACTTAATTAGCTTTAAAAAATTGCATTACATTGCTTTAGGGAACGATACAATAAATAAAAGGTTATACCAATGAAACTTGAGGAATTACTTCTTTTAATCATATCATATAAAAATGCGATAGAATACAATTTTCGCTTGCTCTTCCTTTTCTTAACAATTACAAGGACATCAGTTCAAAATGCATAGTTGAAAATAATTTGAATTAAAATAAAATTACAATAAATTATTTTTCTGACAATGTTAAGGAGAAAGAGCTTTGGGCTGTTTAGAAAGGGGTATGAGTTTTAGATATTCAACAATAACTACCTATGTGTGCACATATACAACTTGCTTAATTCCTTGCAACAATGTGCAATATAGCATTCACATTAACTACCTATTCAACATTTCTAAACAAAAGTTGACATACATACATACGTAAATAATGCATCAAATACTTCAGTTTTATTATATTTCTAACATACATTTTATTATATACTTCACCAGGGAATCACTATCTAAACAGTTATTTATATACCCCCACATTAAGAGATAAAAAAAGTTTATTAAAATTTAAGAAACTGGTGATGTGCACTTGTTATAGTAGTATCTGTACTTATATAATGGTCATTATTTCAATTTTTAATTTCTACAGTTGGGAGCAGTGTACAAGTGCACACTGCTACTTGATGGGATGTTTGTAGGTGAGAAACAAGCCAATATACACAACAGAATCATGCTCAATGTTGACAAAGTACTCGTAGCGCACATGGATTGTTCAGTAATTTCACTTCAGATTGTGGCAGAGTATCAAGGTCTAACTTCATTTACCAAATCCTGTTAACAGCCATTACAATATATGATGAAAATGCACCCAAACCACGAAATCCTCATATTGCATTACAGAATTATCATGCGAATGAGACAATCTGCTGTTTCATCAAAGTTCTAATCTGCTTTTTAATCTGCTGTTTGCAATGCTTCAATAAATCAATCAAGGCAAGTGTACAAAACAAATTCTGAAGAATTCTTTTTTAACTTTGTATTGTACATATAAAATAACCACAGCTAAAACCAGTTTCTTTTGTCTTCTAATTTTTGTACATAATTTATGTTTTCTACACATTTATGCATCAGTCTGTGTGGAATGGTGCAACCCTGACCACAGAAGTAGAAGCTTTCAAATGACGTTACTGAAGAGAAAGAGTGGAGTGACAAAGCTTCTAATACAAGTCTACATAAAGCCCAAACTGTCAACATGGGACAACGTGCATTTTTCTAGCTACTGCCATGCACGTTTGCTTACCTGGTTCCATATTCCCATTCCACCCCCTGAATTGGAATTTGCACCCATATCACCCTGGACACCACCAGGGACTCCTGGACCTGCCTTTTGCTTCATCTGAGCCAGACTGTTAAGCCATTGGGCAGGATTCTGTCGATTGAACTGATTCAGCTTCAGAGGGTGTTTCTGTGAGATAAATATATAGCAATCTTGGATATATATATCACTCACAGTAATTGCTTCTCTACCCCATATACTGGGGCTGCCAAGTCAAAATCAAAATATATGCAAAAAGAGTAAAGTGCTTAACGTTTAAAACTGATTCTGGTACAGCTGTGCCAAACAGAATCATTAATACTTTTATTGCTAATAAGGAAGACAGCTAAGCAACATGTACTTATTGGAAAATGCAGTCCCCATGTAGCAAGCAATAAGCACCTTTATTTTGTTGCTCCAATTTATAACATCTGTGCGTGTTATTATCTATTACCAACCTATTATTTCAAGACAAAAATCAGTGCCATTGATTATGGGTTCTACAAAACTACTTTTCTCCTCTTCAAGTTTCTACAGTGCATAACTTGGTGTTTATTGACGACTGGTAGCTGATTTGTTGTCCAACGACCTCGTATGCACACTAACTTTCCTTATTGCATTTTATTCTGTTCATTGTTCAAGCAAGTGACACTTTCACGCTCTTCTTTGCGCACTGTGTGTAATCTTCAGTTTATGCCTGGTTCCTATTCTTATTACCGCTATTCATATTTTGTGCATCATTCAACCTCAACAAACTCAACACAGTTTTATTGCATCACACTATGTTGTAATAGTACAGTCAAAAATTGTATATATTCTGGATGGCAATGTTGGCAGTGAAAAAATAAAGGCCATGACAATTTTCTCTTCAAAACCAGCTCGCTAGCAGAGGAACCTCATAACCAAAGACAACACAGCTGACTGTTAGGATGCACTTCATGCTTACTGTTTACATCAACACACTTCCATAGTGTCATAGGGTCCAAATGCAGTGGGCACATAACACTGCAAAACTGTTGCTACTAACAAAACACACATTATTGGTTGCATATTTCTTTTTTCCTCCTGACATCATCATATTCAATGCTACTGGATATAATGGAGCTCTGTTAGTTGCCATGCTGACATGTTCTGCATGATTCAGTAACAGTTGATAATGTATTTTGTCAAAGTTTGCACATACAGCCTTGTCAGAAGTCCCAACAAGTATGAACATCTATTGTGCAGTTATCTGTTGCTAAAACATTTATTAATTCCAGTTAAATGCTCATTATGCTGCATTTGCGTGAATGATGATGTTGCTATATGTGCTCACATTATTTAGCAATTTTTCATCCTTTTCCTTTCTTTCTTTTTTTCTTTTGTCTTAGGGAGTTTCTTCCACTCTTTTGCCAAAATATTAGATCATCTGTAAGTAATTCAACTGTGGTAAGCAAAAAAATTCAACTACAAACTCAATACAAAATGAGTAGGTATCTAGTCAATCCTGAGGGGCACACACTGCAAATGTAATTCAGACTAGGACTATTTTTGCAAGGCAATTAGTCTTTTATTCACTCTTTTTTAGAAATTCCACTGCAGAAGAGACATTTCTATACATTTCTTGGTGCTGCACATTCTGTAGGTGTTCACTCATCACTGGACCATAAAACAAACATTATGGATCATGTCAAGGTGCTACCTATCCAAGTGGAGGTGTCTAACTGACCATGCCTCAATGGAATCTCTACACAGATGTTCCAATGTTGCTGTGTGCAACTGTTCAATCTCAACCCAAATTCACATGGAAAATGACAAATATACTACATGAAAATGAGCATCACAAAGAAAATCTGCATCAGGGCACTCATAGGCAGATATCATATTCCAAAACATTAATCTAAATATACCATTTTATTCAAATGAGAGAACAAAACAAAGGTGTGCCCACAGTGACCGTATATTGATTGTATAAAAAGTATGAATTCTACTGCTGGGTGTGACTGCTTCACACATTCCCATTCATGGCAGGTAAAAGGTATTTGTTTACTCATTCAGTAACTTATATTTTCTCATAATTCTGTTTGCATAGTTTTGTTGATGATCCACTCTGCACAGATATGGACAGTTTTGTTGATGATCCACTCTGCACAGATATGGACCACCTGTATTACTTTATTTCTATTTTTAAAGAGAGAGTCCCCAATGTTTCTACTTAATGAAGTAGGTGATATGTTTCCATCTGTGAATGTTCAGAATTAGCTCCTCTAAGTGCCTCGTGTTGCCGTTTGGCAATGATGAAGATTTTCCAAATCGAAAAGCCCATATAATGTAACAATATTACTAGTTTGCTACTTATTTCCTTTAACTACATCCAGCCACTCAATACAAATTATCACTAATACACTTATTAAACTCTTTTTCCACATAAATTTTCACCATAGCATTACAAAACTCTCAAAAGTTACTCTTCCTCCTTGACAATGTGACGTCATCCAAGGATGCTTCTCACACAGCAGCTCACCCTGACTGGCACCTTCCTTCGGGGGAGTCCCTGCATTGCAGATCCTCCCACCTTGTTAATTGTCGTTGGACGGTGTCCCTCCATCCGGGTGTGTTTGATGGGCCATCCTGTGCCCACAGGGTTCGATTACTGCTCACCTATCCTAGTGTGCTTTTGCAGACACCTTACTCCTGGTTGGCCTAAACGTAACCTCCTCCAGGGTTGCCCTGCAGACCCCAACATGTTCGCTAGAGCTTTGGAGCATTACCTCATCCTGTTTGACTCGCAGAACCCTCTTGATCGTCACCTCGTGACTCCTAAGGGTATCCAAACCCAGGACCACCTCTTCAGCCACCCTTGCAACCCACACACTTGTAACACTTTGCCTCAAGGCCAACTCCAGCAAGGCCTCCTCCTCCTCCACAGGCAAGGTGTCACCCAATGCTGGCACTCTTGTAGGGCCAATCTGGTTTCCTCAATGGTAAGCCCTCCAGCATGGCAGGTCGCACCCGTGTCCACCAGTATATGGTACCGCCTCTCATGTAACATCCATCTGCAACAATGTTGTCCATTATCCTACACAAGGCACACAGGAGCAGTTGGCGATGACAGCTCCGACGTGCCCATCTTCATGCCGGTACTTATTCGTTTTCCATTAGCTTGCTGACCAGGTGTGAACGGTCCCTCACCAGATGTCCTGGCCAGTCACACTCCTAACATACACCTTTGGGAGATCGTGAATGTCCTGAGGCTGTTCCCCTATACCACACAAACCGCATACTCTGGATCCTCCATTCAAGGACAGTTGTTACCTTGACCTCCTCCATTGTCAGCACGGTTGTCAGTGCATTGTGGATGGTCTGACATTTGCCAACTATTGGACACTGACGTATTTCGGCATTGCACACCCCGTCAATGGAGTAGGTAACTTCCTAGTTTATGTATCTGTTCACCAGAGCCTTATTCACCAGTTATTCATTCAGGGTGAACTCCTGCAGCCTTGACCTGAACCGGCTGCGATGGGCTGCAGCCAGATGGTGGTTTCTAAATCGGTTTTCAAGAGCCTTTCAGATGTTTTGGGATGCTGCTGCGGACGGAATCATGTTCAGTATTTCTATCGCCCAACTCTGGAGGCTAGGTATCAGTTGTGCAGTTTCCTCTTCAGTGGACCATCGGTTGCGGGTGACTGTCGACAGAAAACTTCAAAGGTTGACATGTCATCATACAAGGATGGCTTGATGTACACAGTAGTTGTGTCGCATCCTGGTGTCTCGCACTTTAAGTTCTTGTAATTTTGGCTGAGGATTTGTTCCACCCTGGCATTTGATTGTGTGGTGTTGCAATCAACACTGACTTCCGGGACACTAAGATGTTCCCCAACATCCTCTGGGGCATTAACACTTTCTTGGCTTCCTTCACAACAATAAGTTGCCCATTGATCTTTGCCAATAGTTCTATCCTCAACTTGGTCATCTGTTTTCCATTTTTGTTTCCGTATGCCGCATTCTGGAATTAATTTCATTTCTCATTATGTCCAGCTTCGCTAACATTTGCTTCATCAACCAATATAATGTCCACTCATGAATGGTTACTTAACTTACATTCAGAGGTATCATTTGTTAAGGGGCTGGGAAATCAGGAAGCCGACACGTAATTCTAGTGTTAACAGGTATAGTTTACAAAAGTAAAGCCAATGACTTATATTACAATGCAGGAGTGCTCTGAGATGTCAGAAAAGAACAGCTGCAATTGCTACCTGAGCAGAGGTTCCTGACTGTGCAAGCTCCATTTTTCAAAGAAGTCTGCATGAATGTGCAGGCAGGTTCGGGTTAGCATGGCAAAGTCAACCACCCCTCCCCCGCGAAGTCAGAATTTGGGGTTAAAATACCCCAAACTCGCTTACACAGTGCTTGCCTAATAATTGGTCAGCACAGCTGATCGGGTTAAAGACCAGAGCATGCCCGGTTGATAACCTTACCATACACGTTCTTTCAGGACATGTTTTCCACGTATGTGAACAGGAAATCGTATTTCCGGACTTTAATAAATTTTGTTCAGAATATCTAAATTCTATAAATTTAACCTTAATAAAAGTTTACAAAAATTATCGTCATACTACTTCATATTGTGGTTTTCGTCGCACTCCTGACACCAATTGTAACAATATTAATAGTTTGGTTATTTATTTCCTTTAATTACATCCAGCCACTCAACACAATTTATCACTAATACTTTCATTTAACTCTTTTTCTACATAAGCTTTCACCATAGTATTACAAAACTCAAAAGTTACTCTTCCTCCTTTGCAATGTGACATCATCCAAGGAGCATCAAATTTATGGTATACTAAAGTAAGAACAAATGAGAAACTAAAAACTTCACTTATCTTAGTAATATTGCAAGTTGTTGGTGCAAAGCTGACTAAAGTTTCGAGTTGACTCCAATTCATTCTCAAAGCTATACAAACAAATTTGTTAGCAAAGCTACAGATGTTCATTTTAATCACTAATCTCTGAAAACAAAAAACATAGATACTGATGCTCATTTTTAATTACCAATCTCTGAAAACAAAAATCTATAAATACAATCTATAGGGGGTGTTTCAAAGTTCATAACATGGTTCCTGTATAGCTTTGAAAATGAGTTGGAGTCAACTCGAAACTTTAGTCAGCTTTGCACCAAGAACTTGCAATATTACTAAGATAAGTGAAGCTTTTAGTTTCTAATTTGTTCTTACTTTAGTATCTTGTTGCTTCACTGTTAATAGCTTCAATTTCCTTAATTATGGGATACTTTCCACGCAGAAGCTTGATGTATGGATACCACAATAATTTTTCTGTTTTAATCACTTGGAAACAATGTAAAAAATAAAGTTAAAAGAAAAGTAAGAATGAAAACAAAAAATAGCAATTCAGCCACAAATGCATTAAAATAGAGTTCACTTATAGCGGTGGGCCAACTAAAATCATGTAACCTACATATATAGGTTTATATTGCTGCAGTGAAACAGAGATATCGGAAGGAAACCTTACTAGATGATGCTATGTTAGTTACTTATGTGTTTGTAGCATTCACTTTAAGCATCACTCTTCTCACTGTGTGAAAAGTGTCCAAACCTTGGGCCAGGTTGCCAGGCGATGTTTCCCTTGCTCTAGCTACTTTTAACTCAAAAGAGAATAAGGCAATTTGTTGGAAATCAAGGGATTTTTCAAGTAAAATTTTGAAAGTCAAAAATTCAAATTCATTTACTTATGCACTTCTGCTTTTAACTAATAACTTTTCTTCATTAGATGTTTCAGCATTAAAGGAAAGAATTACTTCATTAAGAGTCTGTGTATTGAAAACATTGTTGGTCACTCGGTTACTGTGGCAATAATGCCAATGTCAAGATGGCCAAACACAATTCTTTTGTATTTCATTCTTAAAGGAAAATGATGAAACTGTTTTTGGTTGTATTTGCCATTCTCTTAGTTTGGTTGCTAAAGTCTGTACAGAATAAGTTGGCAGAAAGAGACAGCGATGTTGGTTGGAAATGACTGAGCCCACTCCCTTGAGTACAATGAAGAACCCTCATTAAGGGAATAGCTTTTCCGGTCAAATCGTTCTTGTTGTCAAATCGCTTTCACTGTGACACCTCTCACTCAGTATTGCCTAGTTAGCAGGAGAGGATCGTCACAACACTGTGTGAGTACCGCTTTCTCTTTCTACACGCTCCGCACACAATATAGTGCTGCATCAGAATGTCTTCCCAGAAATGTTGAGTCACTGCTACATCTAATTTCTTTGTACTTTTCAAGAAGTCCGAAACGACAAAGTATTCTAGATGAGTTACAGTCTTATATGAGACCAAGTTACCAAAAGTTAGGTTTTAAGAGCAGAAAAGAAATTAATTTGTTTTTGAGGGATTTTCCCTACCAAAAACCTGGCAACATTGCCCCCAAGAAAAACTACACATGTGACTGTAAAAAAATGTAAAGCTTTAGTTTCAATAAATATTAAAAACGAAAGCACTATTAACAGTAAAGTATTCATGTTTAAGTTCAATTTTATAGTCATTTTTTGACTCACCTTCACTTTAAAATGTCAAAACTACTGTAACATTTTTGAGGTTATTTGAACTCATCATCTGCTTTTGGGTGACTGAAGCTCGCTCCTGGTGTAAGGTGCACAAAGTTTGAGCACTTTGTTCAACGCCAGGATTTACATTATCACTGTTTTTGATTATGTATATTTTCCCCCAAATATTCAATTCTATTGATGGAGTAAGTGATTTTAACAATTTTATATTTTGGCCAATATTGTGGTTATCTATCCAAAAACAATATGACACACTAGACTTTTATGCTTGTTTTAGTTTTACATTTCTCTAGTATTCCTTTAGTGTAATTTCCAAGTTTCTTTTCATTTTGCCTATGTAGATTTTAAAGTGTAAGAAACACTTACTCCATCAATGGAATTGAACATTTGGGATTGAAAATGCTGACATTGCCCTTGTAACACCACATGGCAACAGCAGAGAGCTTCAGTCACCCAACAGCTGGCATCTTCAAAACTTACAGTAGTTTCAAGGTGAGTGTAAAAAAGTGACTCATAAAATCAAACTCAAACATTTGGGTACAATGTTAAGACAGGAAACATTCTAGCACAAGATTAGTTTTAACAGAAAGTAAATAAAATAAATAAAAAACTAAATAAATAAAAAGCAGATGCAACCAATAACAGTTTAGAGTAATCACTAAACAAATTAGCACAGCAAAGAGTCTCCACCTTCTGGAAGTATATAACTGTATGTTCACCAGTGCATGTAGTCAAGAGAATGACAAACCTTAGTGGATGTGTAAACAGTCTTATTGCATCAAATGACTCACCATCACCTATAACAACACAATGCACAGTGCTATCTGAGATTTGACAAAAGAAGAAATATTTTATGGTTGATTTGAGCAAGATTCTGCAACAGCTGAATAATTAAATGAAATTAGAGAGGCAGTTGACAACGTTGATTAGTGTGAAAGTAGTCTTTGAGACATCAGCACATCTAGCATACCTCCGCTTGCAACTCTCAGAGAACAGATTAACATATAATATGATGCTATATTTGGCCTATGTTAGATAATAACAATACATGTATGCTTTCACAGGACACATTTATCAACATTATGACCTCTTCCAGATGAGAAAGGCAGTATTCTCCTTATTATGCTTTGTCTCATCCAAGTATTTTCAAACATAAGAATTATTTCTTCACTGCTCCCCATTTAATCTGATCAAACCTTCAAGGTAACCTCATTCCACCAAGCGATGAATTTCTGAAGTGGAGACACTCCAATGGTATAGTGATGACTCCAAATCAAGTTAGATGTTGGACTTTGAGCTAGTCAGAAGTGAATGCTAGGATAGGGTCATCCGTTAGCATGAGAGCCACAAACACAAGCACTGCATGACCCCAGCACTCTCAAACACAAAATACTAGTAATAAATTTACATGTAATTTTAAGTTCCATCTGCCACTTAAATTGCTACTGTACAGGGCACTCATGTGCCATTCTTACAAATGCTAGGATTTCCTTGTATATAGCAATATTTTACTCAAATTACTGCCTTGACAGCAGTATAATGATAAAACAAATGTTACCTAGCTATAATAGACTCATTTATCAATAAATGAATGAATTTCACACATTTTATAAAATCAAATCAAAATATTTAAAATTAAAACAAAAGAAAATTTATGCAAGCCTTTCTAAATGTCTTAACACCTCCCACAATTGCTCTCTGCTTCTCACATATTACATAGATAGAAATACTCAATATGTTGTAAGTTTGGTTTAAGAATCTTTATATCATAGAAAAAAGTGAGATGATAGTCATTAGAGGAAGTGCAAAAGTTACAGGCATATGAAGGCAGGCTATACTGATAATTCCAGCAAATCATACGAGTTGATTAAATTGGTAAGCTTTCATGGCCAGTGTTATAAAATACAAAATGATTATCCAGGCTTGTGGGCCATGGTCTAGTGAAAAATCCCCTTCCAGATGTTTCGTCCGAAGTTGCGTTGAACAAAATGTCTGGAAGGAAATTTTCCACTAGACCACGGCCCACAAGCCCAGATAATCATTTTGTACTTTCCCTTCCTATCACCACTGCCATATATGGGTACATGTGTCTTATGCACCTGGACTGAAAACATTATCATTAATTGAGGAGCGTTTTTTCAAAACTCCATAGATGCAAAATTTTACGAAATTGAGTTATATATAGTATCCGCATAATTTTCACCTTCTGCATCATTCTATGAAGTCAGATTTTGCAAAATTCGATTCTTGTCCTGTGTAGAAGCTAGGGAATATCAGCAGTTTTTTCAAAACTCGATAGATGCACTGCTCAGTTAAAGCAAAGGTCGATATATGCAATTTTGTGATTTAATAATCCAAAGTGTAGCAACCTCAATTCTATGAAACGCATGTTGGCATTGACTGCGATCTCACTCTTGCGATTCTTGGAATTCTCAATCATTTCTGCAAGCTTTGTACATTGCTGCATCGTTGGCAATAACTGTGAACTCAGGTTGTGCGCTTGGATTTCACATTAATTTCTACATGCTTTTTGTTCCATTTATATCCCACCTTTAACTACAGAGGTCACATAGGCGACCTTGCCTATTTTCAATGGTGTTACTCGTTTAACAGTGGGTTTTTGGTCTTTGGGTTTTTTTTATACGTTGAATTCACACACACATTCACACTTTCATTCATACTTCCAGACTCAGGGAAGGATGAATAATCTTGGCTGGAGAAAAATTCCTACCCCCCTGCCGGGAATCGAACCCGGGACCCCTTGCACAGCAGGCAGGTGCTTCTACAAGCTTTGTTACACTTACATGGCATTTTTATTCTTAGTTGAGACACTGCACTGTACTATGCACAATGGACAGGAGCTCAGATTGTAAAACTGTACCAGTCGTAGAATACGCTGGAGGTAGGAATTGCAAAAACAAGGAAAGGAAATCAAAATGCAAGTCAAGGAAAGCACATACTCCAGCAATTAAATGTTCACGTGGTCTCGAGTGCACTCCACAAAATCCTAAAACTAAAGCTTACAAGGAATCACAGGGGTGTCAAAAGTTAGATTATCTCTCCTGGCTAGAAAATTTCCCTTATCTGGGAATGCACCAAAGGAAACCAGAAGAGGGCACAGAACAGGAATATTACAGAAGGGCATTACTGCTGCCATAAAGCAAGACATTAAGAAGTACAGATGTAGAGAAAGCCACTATGGAAGACCAAAATCAATTAGAGGATATTTACCTCCAGAACTTAATATCAGAAAAATGTGGACCAACTTCTCCAATGAAAGAAGATTAAGAAATCTACCAGTCTGCTCATTGTCAAAATATAAAAACATATTTCACAACTTCTTCAATCTTTCATTCCCTACACCACACACTGACACATGCTCAACCTGCAAAATGGGACTGATGCAGATTAAGACAGAGGCAGATGTGGAAAAGAGAAACGAACTAAGAACCAGGTACAGACTGCACAAGCACTAATAAAGGTGAAAGCTTACTTATTTATATTGTTTGAAATTTTTTTGTGTGTATTCAATTAGTTTATTATATAAATAAAAAAATGTTACTGTGAATGTAGCAGTACTTAGTTTCCAAGTTTATACCTAATAAAACAATCCTTATAAACATTAATTTATTGGTTGTATAATACATTATATATTATAAAGAGGTGAAAATAAATAAAAAAAAATAAATGCATAAATAAAAAGCAACAAAAGCAGCAAATGACAAAAATAACGAAATTTCATGTATTAATTTCTCACTCACGCAGAAAAGTTAATCAGCATCTATCGGCTTTTGAAAAAACTCAGCATTTTCAAACCCCAAATCTGCACCTGTTAAACTATGCTATTTGTTTCTTTTCACATTCAATGAGACAGTATCAGGAAGGAGAATTGAATTATTAATATATTAGCTGTGCTAGCCAATTAGTATTGCCAATAAACAGAAAAAAACGTTTTTCTCAGAAAGGCATTTTGTGCATCTATCGAGTTTTGAAAAACCGCTCAACTATGCTTGGAAAAATACTTAAAAATGATACATGTCAATCTTATAATTGTTGTTAGCTAATGCTGGATTTCTGACAATGAAGTCATTAATCCTCTTGCTCTCCAATATTTTTCACTGATGGATGGGGCACAATCTTATAATTAGACACAAATTTATTTTCTGATCATGACTACAGAAATCCTGTAACTATGATACTCAGATTGGGAGACATGCATTTCACATGGTTGCTGTGCTTAACATTCAACACAGATAAGGCTGAAAAACACCATCATTCCTTGCCTTCGAATATAAACATACAGTTTACTGTGAAAATACAGTATGCTGTTTAAAAGGAATGAGCTAATGTTCAGTGAAATATTGTTAATATATACTTATTTCTCATTTTCCCTGTGTTTTGATATGAATATATGAACATCCATCAAAACTGGGACAAGTGATTTTCTGTTAAACATGCTTCATTCACAGGACATAAAAATTATATTTAATGTACACAACTTTCAGAAAAGACCTCCAATCCAGAATATAGGGCAACTGTAGATTTTTCCAAAACACAGGGACTGACTGGGTGTAGGTAGCGTACACACAGTGTGCCATGAATTTGTACTGAAGCAGCTTCATCCAAACAAAGAGGCAATGTACCTGTATTTCAAACTCCAGGAAAAACCAACAAACATGGAAAGCGAGTTACTGGCTTGGGCAATTTTGAAAGACATTTCTTGGGTTAGCAACATTAAGGTTTATTGATTATGGCTTCGTGGGTGATCAGCTGTGTCCAACTTTGGCCATATCAAACTCCATGGTCCCATCTGACTTAACAATCGAGGTACAAGAAAAAAAAAGGGGTGTCAAGCACATTCTCAAGACTTCTAGCTGAGTCTTCTCCGGTGCATGTGTGTAAAAATTGATAAAAGTCCATGTGGCATCATCCCAGTGTGTAAGGAGGTCTGAGAAAAGCAGTTGAGTTATACAGTTACAGATACGAGTAGTCAGTGCAACACTGTGTGTGTGTGTGTGTGTGTGTGTGTTTGTGTTTTGGTACATCCTAGTATGTTGTTGTTGTTGTTGTTGTTGTTTTCTAGTGCCTTGCATCTGGCAATGAAGCCATTAGCATTCGTGCTTTCCAATACTTTTGAACTGTAGTTTCTTCTGATCTTAATGCTTCACAGGTCTTCAAGTGTTCTTCATTCATTTCTGCTGGATCGTTACACAGGACACATATTGGTGAGGCTGAGATACCTATTCTGTAGAGATGACTTGCCAAGCACATCATAGTATGTAAGGAGGTCTGAGAAGAACAGTTGAGTGAGTTTTACAGTTACAGATAAGAGTCGGTCAGTGTGCAAGGCAGCTGTGCATTGCAAGAAGATTCAAAGAGTGTCATGAATGAGTATGTCATCGTAATTAGTGCATGAGGCACAGAGGAGGTAAAGAAAGACACTAAAAGGACTGAGCAAGGTTATGAGAAGTAAACATTGTAGTACTCCTGTTTATTACCTGTGCCATGCAGTCCTCCTCCTGACCACTGCACTATCTTTCATAGCACATATGTTGTATTTATTTGGTATTTAATTACAAAAGTTACAATAATCAGATGTGGGGAAGCCAACAATTTGCAGTATGTGCAACCTGATAACAAGAAAAACCTTTTGTCAATTATTTACTACAAAACAGGTTACACAACATTAACCAATGAGTCCTTTTGAGTGTACAGTGTAAGTCTTTACTTGCCAACACTCCCCCTCACGAACAAGGACGACAAGAAAACAACTTTCTTCATTTAATTCCCAAATGGTTTCTACACATGACAAACTTTGATGCAGGCACGGCTTTGGTGAGAATGTCTGCATCCATCTCTTCTGTTCTGCAGTAGGCAATCTCGATGTCTACTCATATCATGGTTTCCCCTATGAAGTGTTCCTTGATGATTTTTCCTTTTAACAAGAATCCATGTATCATTTTCCAGGTGAGCTTTTATTTCTTCCTTTATTGCTTTATCCCAGACAATAGGTGATTCATCGGATGAAGATTCTTCTTCAAAAGCACAAATCATCGCACTATCGCTTGTAGCACTATCCTTAAGCGCCTGTAGTTCTGGTTTATCACATGTTGATGTAAGGGACAAGACAAAGTCATTAAATCTGATCGGGACCTTTTTGCTACATTGTGGGACTTCATTTATTCCTAACTGGGAGTCATCTTGTACTGGTGTCTCTTGGTTGACATCAGATTCTTTTTGTATTTCCTTTTCAACAGTTTGATGTTTCAATTCTATTATATAGTCAAGATCCTTTTCAACAGCATCATTTTGTAGATCTGAAAATTCTTGAAGATACATTTTGTTGAGAACTTTTACATCTCTTGTCATAACTACTTTATTTTGATCAGGCCTCCAGATTCTCTATGCTTTTGAGATGTCTGAATAGCCAACGAAAATTCCTGGTTTGGCTTTTGGTTCCAGTTTTCCTCTTCTTGAGCTTTTGTCAAAGATATAGATAAGTGATTCAAATACATGCAGATGTCTAACAGAAGGTACATGTCCAAGCCATCTCCTGAAAGGCGTTTCATGATTTATAGCTCTCGAAGGTGACCTGTTGCAAAGATAGTTGGCTGTATTTACAGCTTCTGCCCAAAACGTTGCGGGTAGATGAGCATGGATGAGAAGGCATCTGGCCTTTTCAACAAGTCCTGTGTTTCCTTTCACTTGTTCCATTTTGTTGTGGAGTATAAGACGTTGATAGTCTTCTCTGTATGCCACATGCTTTTAGATATTTGCTGAATTCTTTGTTGCAGTACTCTGGTTTCACTATCAGATTGAAGTGCTGTTATCTTCTTTTCAGTGAACATTTTCACTTCGTTCTTGAATTCTTTGAAGTAATTGATAACTTCAGTTTTTGCCTTTAAAAAATATACTTGGTCATATCTGCTATAGTCGTCAGTGAAAGTAACAAAATATTTTGCTCCACCATGTGATGCAAATTGCATAGGCCCACAGACATCAGAATGGACAATTTCTAGGGGTTCATTCGATGTTATTCTGTCTGGTTGGAAATAAAGGTCTTGTAAACTTTCCGGCAAGGCAAACTTCACATTCAAAAGGTCCATCACTCTTGAAGTTTAAACCATTCACTTTTTCTTCACGAAGAGCCAGTTTCAGATCAGCTTCATTTACATGTCCTAACTTTTGATGCCAGCGATATATATCGGAACACAGGAAGGTTCTTTTCATTTGATTTGTTCTCTTCTTCAGGTTTTATATAACATAAACCATTGGATTTCCAACCTTTTACTATTTGGCATCCAGTTTGGTCTGAGAAAGTGGCTTCTTCTCTGTTGAAGGTAACAGAGTAACCCTTTTCTCTGACTTTTCCAACAAAGTAGATTTACGGATAAATATGAAACATATAGAATATTTGGTAGATTAACAGTTCCACTTTCATCTGTGTTCAATTTTGCCATTCCTTTTCCAATCAATTGAAGTAGAGTGACTTTTAGCAGGTAGTTTCACTGAATTAGGATCAGATGACACTGACAGTTTCATGAATTTCTTTTCATGATTACACCTGTGTGAAGTGCTTCCTGAGTCAAGAATCCAAACTGAGCTGTCTAAATTTCTTGAATTGGCCGCTACTGAACATTGTTCTGCCATGAACATGTGCTTAGGTTTCTTTAAATTCTTTTTCTTTGACCAGCATTCAGATGTACTGTGATTTGTCTTCGAACAGATTTCAAAGGGAGACCTGTTGAAATTTCCTCTTGCAAATTGCTTTGAGAACGGTTGTTTCTTCTGATTATTACCACTTCTCTGTTGATATCTGTTATTACCTGCATATAGTGCTCCTTCACTTGAAGTGTTGCCTTTTTTCCTGGCTTCATTTTCTTCCAAGATTTTAATTTTTAGGTTTTCAACACTGGGTAGCTCATCCCTTGATTCAATGGCAATTTTTCAAATGAAGGTGGTAGAGAATACAGCACCATTATGACCAATAAGTCTTCATTTATCACGACATCCATTTCTTTTAGTTTGTCAACAATGCGCAAGAATTTGTTGAGATGATCCTGTACATTATCTGTGCCATGCATTTTCTGTACAATTAATTGCTTGAGAACCGTAGCTTTTCGAGCAGGGCCTGAACTTTGAAAATTCTCCAGTGTGTCCCATACATATTTTGAGGTTAAGCAGTGCTTTATTTGTTTTAATTCTGGAGGTGAAATCATAAGAATCAGTTCTGACTTTGCATTTGAATCGTCTGTTTCCCATTTCATTTTGTTGTCGGGTTTGGCGTCATTTGGCTGCTTTGTTTTTCCTCCGGTCACATAGCCAAAAAGTCCAATGTGAGTGAGCACGGCTTGTGCTTGCATTTTCCATGTATCATAATTGTCTTTCTTTAGAGGTTCGATATGACAAACACTGGTATTTGTAGCCAGTTTTCATAAACCTTTTCTTTTGGACATACAATTTTTGCAAAGTAAAAATGGCAAGATACTTACGTAATCAGCTGAACAAAAAGTAAGACAGCTTTTTCCTCACAATATTATTTACTGCTTTTGTTGCACATTTCACACTTTATGCACACTGGGAACATAACCTGCTGTATTTATTGCACATTTTACACTTTATGCACACTGGGAACATAACCTGCTGTATTTATTGCACATTTTACACTTTATGCACACTGGGAACATAACCTGCTGTGTTTATTGAACATTTCACACTTTATGCACACTGGGAACATAACCTGCTGTATTTATTGCACATTTTACACTTTATGCACACTGGGAACATAACCTGCTGTATTTATTGCACATTTCACACTTCATGCACACTGGGAACATAACCTGCTGTATTTATTGCACATTTCACACTTTATGCACACTGGGAGCATAACCTGCTGTATTTATTGCACATTTTTACACTTCATGCACACTGGGAGCATAACCTGCTGTATTTATTGCACATTTCACACTTCATGCACACTGGGAACATAACCTGCTGTATTTATTGCACATTTCACACTTTATGCACACTGGGAACATAACCTGCTGTATTTATTGCACATTTCACACTTTATGCACACTGGGAGCATAACCTGCTGTATTTATTGCACATTTCACACTTTATGCACACTGGGAGCATAACCTGCTGTATTTATTGCACATTTCACACTTCATGCACACTGGGAACATAACCTGCTGTATTTATTGCACATTTCACACTTTATGCACACTGGGAGCATAACCTGCTGTATTTATTGCACATTTCACACTTTATGCACACTGGGAGCATAACCTGCTGTATTTATTGCACATTTCACACTTTATGCACACTGGGAACATAACCTGCTGTATTTATTGCACATTTCACACTTTATGCACACTGGGAGCATAACCTGCTGTATTTATTGCACATTTCACACTTCATGCACACTGGGAACATAACCTGCTGTATTTATTGCACATTTCACACTTTATGCACACTGGGAGCATAACCTGCTGTATTTATTGCACATTTCACACTTCATGCACACTGGGAACATAACCTGCTGTATTTATTGCACATTTCACACTTTATGCACACTGGGAGCATAACCTGCTGTATTTATTGCACATTTCACACTTTATGCACACTGGGAGCATAACCTGCTGTATTTATTGCACATTTCACACTTTATGCACACTGGGAACATAACCTGCTGTATTTATTGCACATTTCACACTTTATGCACACTGGGAACATAACCTGCTGTATTTATTGCACATTTCACACTTTATGCACACTGGGAGCATAACCTGCTGTATTTATTGCACATTTCACACTTTATGCACACTGGGAGCATAACCTGCTGTATTTATTGCACATTTCACACTTCATGCACACTGGGAACATAACCTGCTGTATTTATTGCACATTTCACACTTTATGCACACTGGGAGCATAACCTGCTGTATTTATTGCACATTTCACACTTCATGCACACTGGGAGCATAACCTGCTGTATTTATTGCACATTTCACACTTTATGCACACTGGGAGCATAACCTGCTGTATTTATTGCACATTTCACACTTTATGCACACTGGGAGCATAACCTGCTGTATTTATTGCACATTTCACACTTTATGCACACTGGGAGCATAACCTGCTGTATTTATTGCACATTTCACACTTCATGCACACTGGGAACATAACCTGCTGTATTTATTGCACATTTCACACTTTATGCACACTGGGAGCATAACCTGCTGTATTTATTGCACATTTTTACACTTCATGCACACTGGGAGCATAACCTGCTGTATTTATTGCACATTTCACACTTCATGCACACTGGGAACATAACCTGCTGTATTTATTGCACATTTCACACTTTATGCACACTGGGAACATAACCTGCTGTATTTATTGCACATTTCACACTTTATGCACACTGGGAGCATAACCTGCTGTATTTATTGCACATTTCACACTTCATGCACACTGGGAACATAACCTGCTGTATTTATTGCACATTTCACACTTTATGCACACTGGGAACATAACCTGCTGTATTTATTGCACATTTCACACTTTATGCACACTGGGAGCATAACCTGCTGTATTTATTGCACATTTCACACTTTATGCACACTGGGAGCATAACCTGCTGTATTTATTGCACATTTCACACTTCATGCACACTGGGAACATAACCTGCTGTATTTATTGCACATTTCACACTTTATGCACACTGGGAGCATAACCTGCTGTATTTATTGCACATTTCACACTTTATGCACACTGGGAGCATAACCTGCTGTATTTATTGCACATTTCACACTTTATGCACACTGGGAACATAACCTGCTGTATTTATTGAACATTTCACACTTTATGCACACTGGGAACATAACATGCTGTATTTATTTGGTATTTAATTACAAAAGTTACAATAATCAGATGTGGTGAAGCCAACAATTTGCAGTAGGTAAAACCTGATAACATGAAAAAGAATTTGTCAATTATTTACTAGAAAACAGGTTACACAACATTAACAACTGAGTGTACACAAACAATAACAAGTGAAATATGATTTGAAGCTTTCCTGGTGACGAACATCTTGCATAACAAGTGCTTTGTCAAATTCTGTTACCAGCTTGTACTGAGATACCATTAGTAAGTGTTATGTTCAATGTGTAAAATTTTAGCACAGACTAGAATTGAGCCCACACAAATGAAGGGGAAGCTTCAGTTAAATAACTTCCTGAATATCTTTTAAGGTTCAAAGTCAAAACAACAATGCACTGTGAAATAGCAGGAATTATTATTGGATGCTCTCTCACAAATATACAAGTTGTATAAGTGTGCAATACTATACTGAGTGAACCTAGAGTATGAACAGCAACTTGTCTATTACATAATTACAGTCTGGCTCATTAGGGGGAGAGCCTAGGGATGTTTACTTATGCTATGTGATGACACATGACACAAGATGCTATGGATCTCTTGTAACATGCTAGCAGTTCATCCACAGCGAGTCCATTCTGCACCTCTGTGTCAGTAGCAATAACAAAGTGGGGGATGAGTCATACCATCAGTGAGGGGAGGTATGCAGGGTCCACTACGCGGATATCTAACATTACTAGTTCCCAGGATTGCAGCCATCTGTGACTTCATTTCAAACAAGCTGCACTTGCATTGAGACTTGTGGCCATCAGTTTGAGCATGAGTGGTTATGTAGGTGTAAATAAAAGGTACAGTACTGCTGATAAGTCCCCAAATGTGTGGATCTATAATCCGACACAGTAACACTACACATGATGGTATGGCAACTCATCTGCATCTAGCAGTCTAACTGTAGAAGGAATATTGCCAGCACTTATTACAGGGGAAGACAGGTAATGCTGCTGTGATGTCAACTCACTCAGCTCACATGCTCCCACCGAAAGCCAGTTGAACATGTGACGTCACAGCAGGCAAGAGGAAATGGCATACAGGACTTCGTAGTTTTAATGCTGACTTTTTTTTTTTTTTAATTTACGTCCTCCAACATTGTGTCATACCGGGTGAATAAATGAAATGGGTGAAATGATGCTCAATGAGCCCGAGGTCCATGAAGCTTTAAGTTACCTGACATTCGTCTTCTCAGGGTAGGGAAAACCTTGGAAAAAAACCTTACCCGGATAACTTACCCTGAACGAGATTCAAACTCGCGACCTCTTGATCACGAGGCAGACACGCTAACCATCACGCTACCGAGGCGGGCATTTAATGCTGACTGTTTCAATTACGGAATAGTCACAGATTATAAATAATTACATTTCGGCTTTATGCCATATATATAAATTCTAGTTTATGTGAACAGTCATGTTATAACGCAAATAGAACAGAAATTATAACTATTTTGCCTGAACTAGAGGAGAGCTATACAGAACAATAAGGTGGACATTTTCCGACATTTGCCATTTCGCTTTTCTTTAACTAGTTTGCCAATGTTAGGGAGTAATGTACGGCACATTTGTAACCGAAGACTGCATGTTAGATTGTGATCTGACAATATGCTTCGGGATTTTGACTGAGAAAGGTTCATAACAGAAAAGAATTGTTCACACACATACGTGAAACCAAACATATATAATACCCATGCAACAAGGGCATACAGCCTTAGAAATCTGGTTTGAGGAACATTCTTATAACAATCAGCCAAGTCTTCCTTGTATTTATATTTGTCCTTCAACAAATCGTCGCACTGTAAATTTATCAATTCTCTTTGCTACCTGCTAGAAACATTGTTAACATCCAATGAATATGGGGTCGCAAAGATCTGAAACGTAGTTGACAATGTTTCTACATCTTGAAGCCCGGTCTCAAACTGGTGTGAAACACGGGGAACTGAACACAAACACAAAACCACTACACACGACACGACACTACACAACGTCAACGAAAACACAAAATAAAAACAAAATTCGCACTAATGCCGTTAAGATCCCTTAAACAACAAATAAACACCCTCAGGCTAGGTTGAAGAGGGTTCTCTCTAAACATGCCCGAATAACATTTTTCATATTAATTCAGTTTCCTGCTGATCTAGGCAGCATAACAATACACCGCTCTCACCTGACATCATACAAACGTACAAGCTGGTTCTAGGTTTAAATACGTCACATGGCCCGAAGTTGTCTTCCCCTGACTTACTAGAACAATTATTGGTATGAGTAAATTCTTTTTAGCTGTTTTTTGTTCTTAACGCTAAATTATGCCTCAGAATGTTCAAACCATTACAATCTGTAATTAATTTGTAAAAATAGGGGGGCATTGATACACAAATAAAGTCACCCTTACCAAGTCTAAGCAACCACACTTTCCTCACCATTATTGATAGGTACTGCATTCATTGCAGCTGCACTTACATCAATGGATAGAACCAGCACGTTTATTGATAATTTGCAGAAGTATTAGAGTCAACCTATACACACCTTTAGTTTCACTTACTTTTTATCCAGACATGTTTCTAAGACCCATCGTCTTCGTTATCAATGGTTTCTTGACTGGCACTTGCAGAAGAATCCAATGTGGTTGTAACTGTGCTGCTATCTGGGTTGCTGGATGTAAACTCCAGAGTCTGCTTGTGGCATTTTGAAATTCATGACTAAGTGAACATTGTTCTTTATGTGTATTTTTTCCCAAATTAGGAGTTTGGCTGTTGTTTTTACATGGTTTAATAATTTGATATCCTGTTGTATGGTGTGTTGAGTTGACCAGAAGGGATGGGCTATGGCTGAATTGTCAATTTGCTTAGGTTCTATGTTCCTGACTCTTGTTTTGAGGTTCCTTTTTGTTTGGCCAATGTATATTTTAGGGCAATCTTCACATTTTATTTGGCACACACTGGATTTTGAAGTGGTTGGTATTGTATTGTTTAGCAAGTTTCTCGGGTTGAATTTGTTGTAAGGGGCCAACTTAATGTTCTGCTCCTGGAACAGTTTTTGGAATTTGTTGCATATCTTTGGGTGGAATGTGAATTTTCTGTATGTGGGTTGTCAGCTGGTCCATTGTTCATTGTTGTGATGTCTTATCTGCTTTTGTCTTTCATACTTTGTTAGGAGTTTGTCTATTAAATCTGTTTTGAATCTGCTTTTTATCGTTGCTGTCTTGACATGTTGGTGTTCTTTTTCAAATTCATTTCTCAGTGGTGAGATTATTAACCTGTGTAATTAACCTTTGGAATATAGCATGATGATGTGGATTTGGGTTGAGATTGTTTCCCTTAATGTAGCTATCTGTATGACAGGGTTTTCTGTAAATGCCAAATTCTATTCTGTTGTGGCTCATAACTTTCAGGTCCAGAAATGGTAGCCAACTTTCTTTTTCTGTTTCCAAGGTAATTTTACAGCTGGGTTCTGTAGGTTAAACAGTTTCAGGGCACCTTCTGAAAGTTTTTTTTTTGTAGAGAAATGTCATCCACATATCTCACCCAAACTTTGAGTAAGTGTGGGAAGGCTTTGGTTACTCACATTTCTAAGTTACTCATGAATAAATCATCTAAGAGTGGTGGAAAAGTGAGGAAAAACACTGCCAGGAAAAACACTGCCATTGAAAGTGAAGAATGTTTTATGCATTAGTTTGCTAGCTGACTACATTCTTCTATTTTCACTTTGGGTACTTTGGTTGATTGTAACCAGTGTTTAAAACAACACCAGAAAAAGCCATACATAACCTCAAACTAAGCAATCCCACACTATTCACAGATGTATCCTACCAAATATACACAAACAGGATGATAGTATGCTACCAATAGTAAACAACTCAGATGCACCAACTTACCCATTAGCCAGGTGGCTAGTAAATAAACTGAACTCCTTAAAAAAAAAAGAAATTCATCTGAGTTAGTAAGAAAGATTAAAAGTTAGATGCCCTGAAACTACTTCACTTACAGAACACAGCTGTAAAATTCACCTTGGAAACAGAAAAGGAAAGTTGGCTACTGTTTCTGGACCTGAAAATCATGAAGCACAACAACAGAATAGAATTATTATTTATTTATTTATTTATGCCAACAAACTTACTGTTGGTGTATTTAAACACACAAGGAATGGGGAATGTTTGAGAGGTAGAACTGGAACTTGAAAATTCAATGCCACAGCTGGGATTTGAACCACAGACCTTCCGCTTACCTGGTGGGTGCTCTAACCATTAAGCTACTGTGACAACCTGCCAGAATGACATTGAATTCTCAAACCAGTTCATATTTTTCCCGGTAAACCACCAAGGCAGTCTCACATCAGAGACAATTACCCCAACGGTGGCTTACTATTGTAAGTACTTCATGTTCTGGGATTAAGTAACCTTCAGATAGTAATTATTATTTATTTAAATAATCCCAGTTGTGGCATTGAATTTTTAAGTTCCAGTTCTACCTCTGAAACAGAATAGAATTTGGCATTTACAGAAAGACCTGTCATACAGACAGCTACATCAAGGAAAACAACCTTAAAAAAAACAACAACAAATTTATAGGCAATAAAGTTTACAGTTTCTGACATTGTCAAATTACAACTATAAAAGAATATGAAAGACAAAAGCAGATAAGACATCACAACAATGAACAATGGACCAGCTGACAACCCACATACAGAAAATTCACATTCCACCCAAAGATATGCAACAAATTCCAAAAACTGTTCCAGGAGCAGAACATTAAGTTGGCCCCTTACAACAAATTCAACCCGAGAAACTTGCTAAACAATACAATACCAACCACTTCAAAATCCAGTGTGTGCCAAATAAAATGTGAAGATTGCCCTAAAATATACATTGGCCAAACAAAAAGGAACCTCAAAACAAGAGTTAGGAACATAGAACCTAAGCAAATTGACAATTCAGCCATAGCCCATCACTTCTGGTCAACTCAACACACCATACAACAGGATATCAAATTATTAAACCATGTTTGAGGTTATTTTGAGTCACTTATTTACACTCACCTTCACTACTAAACTGCTTTTTTAAAGCGGTTTTAAAGCGGAAACGTTTTCAGGACCATTCGATCCCATCATCAGCCGTTGGGTGACTGACGTTATCCTCTTGTTCATTTTCTCTGTTGTCTCTATTCTGCTGCCATCTGGTGTTAGGGGTGCAGAGCTTTAACACTTCATTCAATGCTGGTATTTCGAAATTAATAACTTTATTACTGTTTTTGATTATGTATATTTTTTCCCAAATATTCAGTTCTATTGGTGAATTAATAGATTTTAACAGTTTTATATTAAGGCCGATGTTGTGGTTTTCAGTCCAGAAATGATGGTCCTGAAAACGTTTCCGCTTTAAAACCGCTTTAAAAAAGCAGTTTAGTAGTGAAGGTGAGTGTAAATAAGTGACTCAAAATAACCTCAAACATGAAGAATACTTCACTGTCAATAATGCTTCTATTTTTAATATTTATTAAACCATGTAAAAACAACAGCCAAACTCCTAATTTGGGAAAAAATACACATAAAGAACAATGTTCACTTAGTCATGAATTTCAAAATGCCACAAGCAGACTCTGGAGTTTACATCCAGCAACCCAGATAGCAGCACAGTTACAACCACATTGGATTCTTCTGCAAGTGCCAGTCAAGAAACCATTGATAACGAAGATGATGGTCTCATCAAAACTTGTCTGGATAAAAAGTTAAACTAAAAGTGTCTATAGGTTGACTCTAATACTTCTACAAAAAGTTTTACGGGTTATATTACTTTACATGTTACATGGAATATGTTTATCAGTGTTCACATTGTCTTAGCAGAGTGATGTAATTCTTATCATATCTTTTTCATTCAAATTGATAACATCTGATACATGTTCGCTCATTTTAAAAGCAGATACATTGCCTTAAAGATGAGAAAGTTCTTTTGGAGGAGTTCTGAGCACACAAGTTCTCACATGTGACTTTAATAAGGAATTTACGTATCTCGTATCTACTGCAAGTATTTTAAACCTATAGGCTGATACACATAACACAGAAGCACGTAAGAGCTCAAGGGGAGAAATATTATACCTACATTTCAGAAGCATAAATATTTGTGCCACATTAAGTGCTTTCTCAACAATTCTGGCATCAACTTCATGTGTGTTACCACTAGACCTCGGATTTTAGGTAAAAATCTATTTTTTTTCTTGTCATATACAGAACATAAAAGTTGTGTATATACTAATTATGGAAATATATGTTCAAAATGGTGGAACTATACAATCTAAAATTACCTAATTTCATGTTAGAACCTATTTTACCTAATTTTACATTTCTCAATTTCTTTGCCTGATAATTCGGAAATGCTGTGTAAGCCTATATGACAGTCATGCCTGGACAACAATGCATAATATGAAGGACAGTAAGAACATTAACGTTAGAGATTTCTTCCCAGCTTAAAAGCCGTGGTCTGCTGGAGTTTTGAGGTCCAGACGTTTCGTTCACACCTGTGGTGGACATCATCAGTGCCATAGTCTGAGTCTTCTCGGTGAAGGTTCAGTTACAACAGAATCTTTTATGACTGGAGGCGCTGTATTTATATGTGGGCCGCTCACAGGGGATTGGCTGGGCTTGAGCGGGAGGTGTGTGTTAGATGGGTGGGCCGTTCTAATAGCTGATTGGCTGGCTTCTTCATTGCTGATTGGTTTACGTGATTTTTCTGCATTAGTGCTTCTTTTTTTAAGTTCGAGTATCACATGCCAGGTTTTGTTCAATTTTAGAGTTTCTTCCTTCCTGTTAAAATTATTGGGGTGTTTGTAAATTTCTATGGCTTCATGTTCACCATGCCAGACTACAACGTGAAGTTTACAAGTTGTGAAATAAAGGAATGCACCAATATAATTCTACATATTTGCAACAAGTGATGTTGAGCATTATACTCAATTTAAATGCCATTACTACTTTATTTGAAGTGAGTGAGTGAGTGAGTGATTAGGGTTTAAGGGCCCGTCGACAGCTAGGTCATTAGAGCCCATCTTTATTTGAAGTATACATGTACATTTATAACTACACACGTATGTAAGTGTAACTACCACTTATTGTCAATTATGTGTATTACAAGTTGTGCAACATAATATACAATCTTAACCTACATTTCTACCAAGACCAAGAGATCCAATCCTTTACAGGAATATGAAACAGAATTTGAAGTTAGATTTAGATTTTCCAGCCATAGGTATCTTGCATGTGGTAGAGCTGCAGAATGAAAAACTAACTGTACACAATCAGCTGTTGATTACATAGAACACCAAACTTTAGTGGATTACTCTTCATTATTACACGACAGGAGTCTTTCAGAATGTGATAGAAGATCATATTCATGTCAAACAACAAACCACATGAGCCTAGCATTGCACGATTGAGGTTACAGTACATGATTGTCTCAAGGCCAAGGCAACTATTTGAAACTGTGAAACAAGTTTCTATCATGTTAATAATTTCCCCGATGTTACCGGTGCTATAAACTACAGTTACACGAAAATTCAAAGGCTTGGCACAAAGTAAAATGTTGAGAAATAGGGCAGGTTACTTTTCTATTGAAATCCAAGCAGTTGGTTTTATTAATATTTGTTGGATTGATTTCCATTGAAAGGGCTTATAGTAGCATTAGAATCTCTTTGCAACCGTCAAAAATAAGCACATAAGAACAATCACTTTGCTATCTATCTTCTCAGCAAATTTCTTGTTCACTATTGGTTAATTCGTGTTTATGAATAATTTGTGTGTATGTGATCTGAGCAAAGAATCGAAATCAGTACTCTATGGATCTGAGCCGATCTGTTCTGTGTTCGTAAGTATAGTTCAATTCCTCGCAGTGGTACACTTGATAGTATGTTGTCTTGTTTAGGCTTAGCGGCTTATCCACGCTTGAAGTGTATTGTACAGTGTGCACATGGCTTTTCAAGTTAAAAGACACAAGTTAAAAAATAACTATTTTACGTGTTCTCCAGCATCCAAGAAAATTACACAGAGTAACGATGAATGCATTGCAAATTATAATGCTGGAAGTTTGATGACGGTGGATAATAGTGCAGCCAAAAACGAAAGCAGTGAAAGCGTGTATGATGCTGACGAGACCTCGAGTGAACGCATGTGTGATGAAAAATTAGATGAGATCCCTGATTGCTTGTGTTTAGATAAAAAAAAAATCATTTTGTGTGAAACATGACTGGTTATCGATTAAAAACAAGAAATTTGGTTGCAGAATATATGGAGAAGTTGGGAAACTAGGACCAGACAGAAACAAACAAGGGATGAATATTGCACAGGTGTGGGCTACAATTTCTGCATCATCTTATGGGGATGCAAAGAAAAATGAGATGATCTCTCTGCAAAAGAAAATATTCAAACATAAGGAAAACTCTGCTCATCAAACTGCATCTAAGATTTTACGTAACTCCAAAGAAAACAATTTAGGAAACGCTTGCATGAGAGCCTTTGAAAACGAAAAAGAAGTGACTGCAAATGTGTTCTGTACAGTGTACAAAGTTGCTAAAAAGAACCAGGCTTTTAATGATTTTCAGTCTGACATTAAACTTCAAGAACTAAATGGCGTAAACATTGGCCGCAATTTATACTCTGGAAATGCACAAACATTGTTAATCATATTGCATCAGAAATGAGAAAGACTCTTCTAAATAAAATAGTTGACTCCAGATGCAAAATATCATTAATGATTGACGAAAGTACAACGATTAGCCAACTAACATCTTTGATAATTTACACGAGAACAAAGCTCCCTGAAATGAATGAGCCTACAAATCCTTTTGTGTATATAGTTGAGCTCCGTGAAGTGACTGCTGAAGGTATATACAGTACATTGTTTCAGTGTTTAAATGCCCATGGCTTTTCTGATAATTTTCTCAGAGAAACTCTTATTGCAACTGCTACAGAGGAGCTGCAGTAATAATGGGAAACAAGAAAGATGTAACACTACTGAAAAAGAATCTCCCACATATTTTAGTCTGACACTGTGTCAACCACAGACTTGAGCTGTTGGTTGGAGATGTGATAAAAAACATTTCCCATCTCAAGTAAATCACTTAGCCTTTTTTAGATAAATTGTATTCACTGTACCATCAGTCACCAAAGAATGTACCAGAGCTGAGACAACATGCTGAACAGCTTGAAACTCAGTTATTGAAGATAGACAACAGGTGGGTAGCCTCAAGTTTCAGAACTGTATCAGCTCTTTGGAACAATTTTCAAGTTTTGGTTGTTTACTTTACTGCTGCTAAAGGTGATGAAAACAGAGACTACTGAAAGAAGTATATATGAGGGCTTGTTAAAGCATATTACAAAGGTTGATTTCATTCTTGATCTTGGATTGAAATGTGATGCTCTTCAAGAATTGTCAGAACTAAGCCTGGAGCTGCAATCACGAGATATGACGTATTCAGCAAATTGAAAGATTAAAATCCAACTAGTCTTTGAAGAACGGAAAGTGAACAGTGGACCTCATAGTGGAGCATTTGAACCATAACAACAATTGAGCTTCAGAGCTACCTACTGTTCTAGATAGTGGATAAAAAAAGAACTATTTTATACATTCAGAATTTCATGAATCATTGAAAGAAAGAATGGAGAGTCGGCTTCTACAGGCAACGGACACAGGAATTTCTGAGTGTGCCCAAGTGTTAGACAGCTCAACTTGACCTAATAATCCCAGGATTACACATGATGAACATGAAATAAAATCCTGACGTAAATGTTTTGAACCGCCTCAAAGAGAAATTCTGAGGGATTTCAGAGATTATATTATTGACAAGAAAATGCTAGTCTATTTTCTCTTGTGATACTCAAGGGTCTCCGTCTAGGGGATATGTGAATGGCAACCACAAGGTACCCAAGCTGAGCAGAACATTACTTCCACTTACTGGTGTTTTGCTCCTCACTGTAACTTTCCTATCTGACCTTACCTTGGTCATCTCTTGTTCTCTTCCGACCCCGAAGCTATTAGGGTTCCTGAGGGCTAGGGAGTCTTTATTTTTCCAACCTCACCATTTCTCTAATTTTTCTATAAAACCTTAACCCCTAACATGCTGACCTGTCATGGCATGTAATAGGTCTTCTGATTGGTAATCAGAGGATATGGTCGGTGAATTTATTTTGATAATTCTCCCGGTCAGGTCGGTGAGACCCGTAAACCAACGACAGGTGTGGTCCCCCAGACATTCTGGGGGTTGTGAGAGAGCGATGTGACCGCCAAAACATAAAAATATGGTGCTCTCTAAAAAAACGGTTACTATTACTGCTATTGCTCTCTTTTATTATGAAATATGACTCGAGGGGTAAAATGTTCCGGAGTTAAAATAGTCCCCCATTCGGATCTCCGGGCGGGGACTACTTCTCGAGAACCAAAACATTATATTAATAGAAGATCTAACATCAGACTTCTACAATGGAATGCGGGTGGTCTCACACAAACAAAAAGAGTAGAACTGAATAAAATTGTATTTGACTATAACATTGACATATTTGTAATACAAGAAGCAAATCTAACAAATGACCAACTTAAATACTTCAATTTTACTGGATTTTTACTGCACTTACTACCCAAAAATAGACAGATAAGTAGTGGAATATTAGTTGGAGTCAAAAAGGATATTAAAACCTCCTTTGAAATTGTTAAAGAAATGGATAACACAGATAAAAGTGAATTAATAAAGCTAAATTTTTGGGATAACAAAACACATCTACATTTATACAGTATTTACAATCCTCCCAGGAATGAACCAGATCTCTCACTTGTTGACCAATTAAATAAAACAATCGTAATTGGGGATTTCAATGCACATTCCAAAAGATGGGGTTATGAAAAAGTGGATTCTACAGGGAAGATAGTGGAAGAATTTTTGAATACCACAACTTTTGAACTGATTTATAGTAAAGAAGATCCCACAACCTTCATACATTATTCTGGAGCGGGCAGTAACCCAGACCTCTTGTTAGCTACAACAGATATTGTTTCAAAAATTAAAAAACAAGTTATAGAAGATCCAAGTTCTGGTCACAGAGCAGTAATTGCTGATATAAAACTAGAGAACACAAATAACAGTCAAGGTCTTACGAATCTGTATTGGAACTTCAAAAAAGCAGATTGGAACAAATATAAAACTGAATTAGAACATAAATTTAAAGAACAAACAAACTCACAGCTGCATGACCAACCAGATCATATGAACAACGAATTCTGTAAAGTCATCCTAGAAACTGCAAAAAAACATATTCCTCGTGGAAGAATTAAAAATTTCAAACCCTTTTGGAACCCCCAGTTAGAAGAACTGAAAAAGCAAAGGGATATAGCTAGAAATACAGCTGAACAAACAAAAAACATATCAGATACACAAATATGGCAGAAGAAATGTGCCTCACTAAAAAAAGAAATTAATACTGCTAAAAGGAATCACTTTAATAATTTCTTAGAAAAAATGGATTATAGGACAGATGGTAACAAAGCTCACAAGTTCATAAAAAATGTCAAGGACAGGAAAGAAAACAACAGCACACCTATCATACACAACAATAAAATGTTAGTAAATGATGCAGTCATAGCCGAAACATTCAATAAATATTATGCTAATTCACACAAAGTAACAAGAAATAATAAAAAGGAATGTAAAGAATTTAAGAAAGATTTGAAACAAGAAAGAGAATGTAATCCTAACACTCAGTGCAATATCTTTTTTCAAAATTTTAACATGCAAGAATTGAACATTGCAATAAATAATCTAAAAAACAAAAAGTCTCCTGGACCAGATCACATACATCCAGAGTTCATAAAAAACCTTGGAAAAACAGCAAAACAACAACTACTGAAACTCTACAATCTATCCTGGAAAACCACTGTACCTGCTGAATGGCGAAAAGCAATAATTGTCCCACTCTTGAAGAAAGACAAAACAGCATCAGAAACAAAAAATTATAGACCAATAGCTCTTACCAGCATAATAGCAAAAGTGATGGAAAGAATGGTGTCAAACAGGTTAAATTGGTTCCTAGAATCACAAAATTTAATATCCCCATGTCAAGCTGGATTTAGAGAGTTCCACTCTACAAATGAACAAGTCTTACTTCTCAGTCAAGAAATCAAAGACTCCTTCAATAGAAAAGAAGATAATTTATCAGTTTTTATTGATTTTCAAAGTGCATATGATTCTATATGCAGAACAAAACTACTAAAGAAAGTAAAAAAAATAGGGATACAAGGTCCAATGTTTTCATGGCTATGTCATTTCCTAACATAACGCTTTATTGCAACCAGATATGGAAGAAATATATCTAAATATAAACAAGTACACCGTGGCTTACCACAAGGTGCAGTGCTCAGCACTACACTTTTTAATATATTTATTAATGATCTACCACAACAAATACAAGAATCAGACGTGAAGTGTGCACTATTTGCTGATGATTTAGTAATGTGGACTTCAAAACCAAAAAGCAAAAGTACAGAACTAGAAAAAACCATGCAACAATCCTTAACCAACTTACAGAGGTGGACCAAAGAAAATTTAATGACTGTTAATACAACAAAATCAAACTACCAAATCTTTTCACTAAGAAAAAAACCACTAAAAATAAAACTAAATTTTGAGGGTCAACAATTACCAGAAACAAAGGAAGCAAAGTATTTAGGAGTTACATTTGATACCAAACTTACATGGACCAAACAAATAGAAAATATAATACAAAGAGCAGAGAGGCGCCTTTCACTGTTAAAACGTCTAACAGGAATGAAGTGGGGATGTTCCAGAACAACGCTTAACACAACATACAATATATATATATATATAAAACCATTATTTACTTACTGCAGCGAAGTTCTTGTAACAGCAAACACAAAAAAAATTCAAAGCTTTCAAAACCAAAGTCTGAGATTAATTACAGGTGCTATCAAAACCACACCAATAGCAGCTATGGAAATACTAACCAACCAATACCCCATTGAATATGAAATAGAAAAAGCGGCTCTTATTCAACACGAAAAGTTGATCAGACTCCCATTCAATACATGGCACAAGAGAAATTTTACACATACACTAAAGACTCAGGAGAGCTTTCTTTCCAAAATTCAAGACATCAAGAAAAATGTACACCTTCCTAATTCAAAGGAAAACTTCATATCTAAAGTCAATCCAACACATACATTAGACATCACATATTATTTACACCTGACAGAAGAAGTTAAGAAAAGTGATACTCCAACTAGTGTTCTAAAATTATTGGCATTAGAGACAATCCATACTAGATTCCCAGAACATGAGTGGCTCCATATTTATACTGATGGATCATTGATATCAAACCAAGATGGAGCAGGTGCTGGAGTCACATGTCACCTCTTTTCCTATTACAAATCTTTAAGTTATGGAACTACTAACTTTGATGGAGAAATTGAAGCAATTCGAATGGCCCTACAAAATCTTTTGTACAGAATTTCACATTTTCAGCAAGCAGTTATTCTCTCAGATTCCAGGGCAGCAATTATAGCAATTACTTCCAAGTTGTCACCAAAAAACCAAACAATTATAGAATGTTGGAAAATCCTTACCCATCTAACAGCACTTCAAAAACACCTAGTCTTCCAATGGATACCAGCTCACTGTGGACTGAGTGGTAATGAGAAAGCTGATTTTCTTGCAAAAAAGGGTACCAGAGGTGTACAAAAATCTATAGTTAATCTACCATTTTATGCAGCTAAAAGATTAGTCAACTCTGAATTCAAAAAAATTATTGCAAAATATTACTATGAAAAATCAAAGAATAAAAGATGGAAACTACCAAACATTCAAACAGTGATTCCTGAGTATCCTCAGAAAACAGCAGTTGCAACCTTCAGGTTGATTACAGGACATGATTGTCTGGCAAAACATTTAAACAGAATTGGGATATATTCTTCACCACTCTGTCCTCTATGTGATCTGCAAGAGGAAATGGATCGAGACCACCTTCAAATATGCCCGGCCACTTCTAGTGCCCCATCCATCAGTGAAAAATATTGGAGAGCAAGAGAATTAATGACTTCATTGTCAGAAATCCAGCATTAGCTAACAACAACATTTTCTCTTGTGAATGTATTGAAGTGTGTTCCAATTTCTACCAGTGAATGTGAATGGGGGTTTTCCCAAAGGAATCTGATCGTCACTCCTACTAGAGCTTCATTACTAGGGCTAGGAAATTCATGCATTTGCATGTTTTTTCATAGGAGTTAAAAATGTATGCTTTTACCATAGCGGATAGAAGAGATAGTGTGAGCTCTTCGGGAGTTACTATGGTTTGCTCGCAAGATGGTACTGGTGTGGCGGTCGCTTCACTTTAGTTCACGAATGGATGGTGAAAATGGGTTTCATATTATCAATTACCATTTTAAATACCTAAAATCATAAGCAGGAATATTTGAAATACTGTTTTGGAACATCGTCTTTCCTTGACACATAATATAGGATGCTATTTTACAATAATGGGTATTATAATTAATGAAGAACAATGGGAAATATCTGCTTACATGAATTTACGCTGAAAAATTAAACCATAATGCAAATTGTGTATGTTATGTATATAAAATATCGAAACTCACTGTGGAATTAAATGTTGGAGAACTTGGAGAGTTTACGCGTTGATTTTGCTGACTTCGATGACATCATTTCTCTACTGATTTCCTTGGTACGAAAAAAGAAGCGACACTTCATGTAATGTAGTGTTAACTTTCCAACTAAATCTAGTTTGTGTTCCACGCAACATCCTATTCCACTGGGTCCTAATATGATTTCGTCTATGTTATCTAAGCACTCATAAAATATATCACCCCACAAACTTTCAGACGAGCACATTTGCTTCTCCAAAATAGCCTCGACTTGCAAAAGAATATTAACCACACATTCAGAGGGGTAGGTTAAATACCGAAAATTTTTTAGGGTGCCATAGTCTTTTATTGCAGTGAAAGTGGAAGCTAATGTGTCAGAGGGTAGATCGGTGGACAGAGTAGAGGGACAGGTTTCACAACTAAGTCTTTCGAGCATTTTTTACTATATAACCCCCTAAGTTGTGTACTAAGCATCTTTTAGAAATATTGTCCTCATAGAGTTCGGGAACTTTACTTTCCCAGTCAAGTATTTTAGTTTTGTTCTTTATTTTGTTTCCAACAAAATTCAACAGCTCACGATTTTTTTGCTCAGTTTGTTTTGCCAATATACAAATTTGATTCATAAAAGATGTAAGTGGTGGCTCCACTTTATTCTCACAATTAGCAGCATTTGACAGTGCAAGTTTTACAGGGACATAAACAGCCTGCAGCATATGTAAATGTAAAAAGTCAACTGTGGAAGGATGGTCATCACAGCTTAAAGAACGCATAATTCCAAAGTGCCGTTCAAGGGGGTCTTGATTGAATTTTGCTGTTAAGACATATGCAAATCCCCTATTCCATAAATACTCGGACACTTCCAAAGTACTTTTTAAGGTGACTCTAACAGATTCCATTGTCCTAGTTGAGCAGAATGTGTTATTTTCAGACATTATGCGAAAGAAATCTTTTAGTACACTGTGAGATTGCAAATTTTGATAGAGTACTTTAATTGGAACTGTGGAGTTTAATGCATCTACAAGATTATTTACATCTCTTGTGAATAGTTCAGTATTTTCGCTTCCCTTAAATTTTTCAAAATTAACTGTCCTGAAGAAGTCAATGCCATTTGCAGTGCTGGGCTGTTACTGAACAATTGAAAACATAGTCTTACATTCATTCTCTGAAAAGAGGTGGGGTCTATGTGGGATGAGGTCAATTTCGGGCAAACTCTAAGACCAGCAAATTTAGGAGAAGTGTCAGCTTCATAAATATATCTATAAAAATTATATTGGATGCTCTTATTTCTGTATAAGACATCCACCTTATTATGAAAATAATTTCTCATGCATTTTATTATGTGGACGCAATCTGAAAAAGCCCATATTCTTCTTTTGTCATCAAGTGGGTGCTGTACATTTTCACATGTTGCTCCTATTCCTAAATTTTTCCATACTTTGTTGTTTGATTGACTTCCATCACTAGTTAAACCAACAATTCTTGTCCCTGAGTTTTCTAACTGGATAATCACTTCTATAAGGAGCTTAGCTATTATATCACCGGGTGTAGCATTTCTACTTGTGTAAATCGCTACTGGTTGGCTCCAATTATGTAGTAAGGGAACAAACATAAAACCTAAAGCATGGTTAGCCATAGAATTTTTCTGATTGTCAGGGGTGTGTTCACCTAGATTCACGAATCCGTCCACTTTTAGTGAGCTAGCATTGGACCTAACTTCTCTTAATTTGACTTCATCAAATATTACAACTCCAAGACGGTTGTTTTCATCTTCTTCTTGACTGTAGTAGAAATCGCATTTAGAGCATTACTATTTATACCATATGTGCACTTTATCCCTTTAGATAATTTCCTTAAATGGGCTTCAGAAGGCAGGGGCAGCAATTCATGTGTTAAGCAATGTCTATAACCTCTAGGGCTTTTAATTTTAAATAGCAAGCTTTCTAATAGGAATTCATTGGTGTAACGCATCCCCTTCGAGCTCGTCTGACATTTTTTAAGCATTGTAATCTAGAACCAGCTTTTGTTTTTTACTTAAACAATTTAAATTGCGTTTATGTTCGCAACAATTAGTAGCGAATTTCTTTTCTACTATTTTTAATTTAGCCCTTTCTTTAGATAGCAGGATTTTAGTTCTAACTAAATTTCTATTGAGGTTCTTTCTTTTCTTCAGTGTAGCAATTTGATTATTGACACTTGTATTTGTGACCTTGGAGGAATTATAACTGTTTTCTGTGATTTCCTCATTGTTGAAGGACAGTGCATTTGAAATAAGAACTGGTTGACTGGATCCTGCATTTGGTAATTTACTGATTGTTGAATATTGCTTTTTCAGTAATTTTTTGTCTCTGTTTTGTGGAGATTTTCGGAATTTATGCACTGTAGTTAAGTACCTGGGTAAATTAGGAAATATACAGGGAATTACCCCTGGCTTTAACTGCCATTTAATTCTAGGGATTTCAACTAGTTTTCCATGCACAACGAATGAATCAACTTTCACTAAGAAGTCCTCTGGAAAATGTTGGTCACCAATACTAGATTTAACAGATAATTTAGTGTCTTTCCTAGGAATAGACTTTTCCCATTTGTAAAACAGATTTTTATCTTTAGGAGGAGTAAAAAATGTCTAGCTTCTGAGCAGTTTCTGTATCCTGAACGACACCCAGGTACAAAACAAGTTGGCATTTTTAATCAATTATTGATGTTGCTTGAAACTTACGTTTTGAAGAACACACACATTTATGCACAAGCTTAGAAGCAATTTCACAAGTTATGTACCTAATTACTCACAACGCAAACGTATAAAATTATGTCTGTACTTCCGAATCACATACTAGGCAGTTCGGCCAAATTTTGAGGCAACTGTGATCGCCACGCCACAGCTTCGGTCAGTTGCCACGGGACCACTGATCATGCAGTAAACTAGTGGTAGAGCTCACACTTTCTCTTCTATCCGCTATGCTTTTACATTATGTGCATGAATTATGGAATTTTCAGCTATTAGGACATGATTTTATGGTGCATATAACTGCATATTTTCTTAATTTTGATAAATGCATAATATTTCAGTATTATAGCCTCTATATTGCATATTTTAATGATTTTTATGGTTTTTTATTATTTTTTCCATCTGGATAATATTTTTCATATTGGTAGTATTGCACACGATGATGCAACTCGCAAGGTGGCGAGAAGTAATGCTGAGTCATGTTGTCACGCAGTGAATCCTCTGTTTCTATCCTTACATTATATGTATGTGCGTAGAGAATAATCAGTGTGTTATCTTAGATGTTTATATTAACAAAGATAAAGTGCAGGTCAACGTTTTGAGCAGCACGATTATAGCAATGCTTGCCTGCCCACCAGTAGTTGTGTCATGGTCTTCAAACATAAGTGTTGTGAACTGGTTCCCATCAAATTAAATTAGACGTATAAAATGTTAAACAGCTCTTCAAATGCTGAAAATAAAACCAACTTCGAGTGCTAGATTAATGAATTTATACAAAGAGTTTTTGGGTGATTTAATATATACATATAAGAGGGTACTGTTTTTTGGAGCGTATGAGAAAAATGTACGGAGTGAGAAAAGATTTCAAATAGTTCAGCACATAAACACAGCAAAACAAGGAGAATTTAATCAGAAAACTTGCAAACAAAGAACCTGTTCAAAAACAGCTAGTAGTTATTTGTTTATGCCAACAAGCTTACTGTTGGTGTTTTTAAACACACAAGCCGTGTGTGGGCAAAGTTTGAGAGGTAGAACTGGAACTTAAAAATTCAATGCCACAACTGGGATTTGAACCACAGACCTTCCGCTTACCGGGCGGCTGCTCTACCACTGAGCTATTGTGACAAACTGCCAGAATGGCATTAAATTCTCAAACCAGTTTGTATTTCTCCTGGTAAACCACAAGGGCAGTCTCACATCAGAGACATATTACCCCAATGGTGACTTACTATTTCAAGTACTTTATATCCCAGGATTAAATAACCTTCAGATGGTTCTACCCTCAAACTTTGCCCACACATGGCTTGTGTGTTTAAAAACACCAGCAGTAAGTTTGTTGGCATAAATAAATAATTACCATACTTGGACGCTTCATCCCACCATTCCCCAGCTATTAAACGAGCATTGGCCAACACACTTTTACAAAGAGCCAACCGCATTTGCGATCCAGAGAAGTTGCAAGAGGAATTAAATTACTTACAATATGCCCTAGAAGCAAACGGATATTCAAAAAGACAAATACAAAATCTGCACATAAGCAAAAAGAGGCTCACAGAATCAAACCATACAGGAAACAAAAAGGACAAGGATAAAAACACAGCATGGCTACCTTATGTAAAAGGAACGACCGACAAAATAGGAAAAATACTATTAAAACATAACATCAAAACCAGATATAAACCCACTAAGAAGCTCAGATCGTTTTTACGTCCAGTTAAAGACAAAGAAGACCCCTTGAACAACGCTGGTGTATACAAAATCGACTGTGATTGCGGAGCAGCATATATAGGGCAGACAGGCAGATCAATAAAAATCAGACGGCAAGGACATATCAGAAGTTTAAAACTAAACCAACCCGAAAAATCAGCATTGGCTGAACATGCCATATCCATGAAGCACCATATAGATTTTGACCAAATATGGTTACTAGTTAACTCTGGCCATTTTACATATAGAATGGCCAGGGAAAGCATAGAAATATTTAAATTAAAACAAAGTATCAACAGGGATAATGGAAGACATCTCCACACTATTTGGCAAACATTGATAAGAACGTGAGGATTGGCGGACCATCAGCCAATGAGAACGAGAGGGCCAGCTCTAACCTCTACGGCCAAGATATAAATAAGCGAGAAGTTGAAGAGTCAGCACAGTTCCTGCGGTGCTGCCAAAGAAAGCATTAGCCCTGAAGAAGCTCTACATAGTAGGGTGAAACGTTGGCAACAACAACACAAGCAAGACGCGGCCTTCCCCGGAAAAAAAAAAAAACTTATTATTATTATTATAGCTTCCAAGTGCTTCAATCCATACTGTCCTCCTTGTCATCACTGGCTCTTCATTGCGGATGTTAGTGAGAACTTCTATCACTTGTTGCAATGCATGAGCCACACATGTAACATGCACTAAGTTCGGATCATTTCCCACTTTCATCTGTGTACATCAATAGGACCCTCTCTTCTTTTGTATCTGTCCACAGTACCTTAAGTCCAGCATTCTGTCCATCTGGGTGGCACACGCTGGAATGCTGATCCCAAGGTCGTGGGTTCAAATCTGGCCCACACCGATGGTTTTCAGGTGTGCTTAAAAATGACAGCTCCATGTCAGATTTACTGGCATGTAAAAGGACTCCTGTGGGACAAAATTCCAGCACACCGGTGATGATGTGATCTTGGCAATTGACAGCGTCGTTAAACAACAATTTTTTTCCATCATTAATAAATCTAGCAACTGTTGAACTATTTGTTGCCTCCAAAGGTTTACAATAAATTAAGTAAAGTTTAGATGCAGCCGCCTAAGGCATCTGTCTTCTCATCAGCACAAATTCATATAGGTCACTTTCCTATGTCAGCCCTGACTCCAAGTAGTTCTTTCTGAGAGTGGAATCGGGATTTCTGTCACAAATATTTAAATTCAGGTACCTGAAGTCTGTTAGAGTATGTTCTCTGCAACAATGCTGTACACAGTTCTTTGTAAAATTCACTATTAGATGATGTAGGCTGCACCTGCAAGTATGTAAGTAGTACCTGTCCTTGAAGAACTTTGTTATTCATTCCTAATATGTAGGTTGCTTTATAATGTTGTTCAATTGGAGATTTCATCATACACACTATACGTTTGGCACAGGACTACTTTACCACTGTCAGTAGAAATGTATGTTTTCAGCTTCAATGCAACTACTGCCATGGCTGACTTAAATGCAACTGACTGAAGTGTTTAAGAACAAGTCATTGATGTCACATCCAACTTGTGCACTTAGTCTTCAATGTAATGAAAATGCATGGCACTGACAACTATGTATGAGAAGTACAATAATGAAACTTAAAATTGTTTTTCCTCTCTTGCTTTGTAACAAAAATGTATTAACTACAACAATATTAAAACATGCAAAATTCCTAAGTATGGTGTGAAATACGTATGGTACCTGAAAATATGTAACTTAAAACTTTCAAATTAGGGTCCTTTCAGCTTAATTAATCAACATTTTAGTTTTTCTTATAACTACATAGACAGGATGAGAATATGTAATTAACAAAATTAGGACTCAATTGATGACGAATTGTTCTATAAGCAAAGCCACCGACAGACCTTAGATCTTATAGGCAGCATATAAAAGGAAAGAATAAAGGAACAGGGAAATGAAAATACGAAAAAGCTGCAATGGAACATGTCCAGAAGAGGCGTAGTTTGGTCACTGCCTTCTCAAAAATTATTGATTGCAGTGCTCTTTCACATTAATAAGATATTAGCTAACAAATTGCTATAAACGCTTGATGAAATCCAAGTTTTAATGTTATGTTAAACTTTTAATGCAGTGTTAGCAAACGAAATGTTACAAGCATTTTTTAAATATTGTGTGTTAGTAATGTAAGAATATAAGGCAGGCTTAGCCACCACATTGGCTCTTGTGTTTGTGAGCAGTGACAGTATAGCTGTACAAAGTCAACATGTCCCATTACAATAGGTTACCTTGTAATCTTCAACAAGCTTGGGAGCGTGAATATTTTGTTTTATGAAATGATAAAACCCATTGCGTCATCTGCACATTGATATTAAATGTACTAGGCACTAGAAACAGGATACTTATGAATGCTCTTCTAATATTATGGAGAATCTTCCTAACATTTTCAGATATACTATCAATGGAGAATGAAATGTATTTATTGACGGATCCCATGTCCTTCAGGGCTACTATAGCTCCCAACATCCTGCAATTGGAGCAAATTCACTTACAAAACAGTACACTAATTAAAATAGCATATAAAAATGTCATTGATAACATGCACAAGAAGAACCAGGCCAATTACAGACTATAGTAAAGACAGAAATGTGAAATTAAACTAATGCTCAAACTTGAGTGTACATTTCTCACTGAACAATATGAATCATTGTGTAACAAAACTTTCCCATTTTACATCATTTAGCAGCACAAATGATGTCAACATTTGCATTCACTTATTTATGCCAACAATTTTTTTTCAACCCCCAACACTTAACCAGGTTAAAAATGCTGCGCATACTCATCTCACAGATAATTCATTTCTGTCAGCTTTACACCTCTGTATCAACAGTATTGTACCTAATACAGATTTTTTTTTTTTAAACTAACGTCCTCCAACATAGTGTTATATCGGACGGTGAATGAATGAAACAGGTGAAATGATGCTCAAATGAGCCCAAGATCCATAGAGCTTTAAGTTACCCGACATTCGTCTTCTCAGGATAAGGGAAAACCTCGGAAAAAACCTTACCTGGATAACATACCCTAAGCGAGATTCGAACTCGCGTCCTCTTGAACGTGAGGCAGACATGCTAACTATCACGCTACCGAGGCAGGCACATAATACAGATAACCCTGTCAGTAGACAACAATGCATGCATTCTGCAACAATGTAATACTCCACGTATATCACTGCTATAAGTATGGTTTATTCCAACTTAATAGAACCACTTACTTTATGTAAGTTTTGAATTAGGTATTAAAGGCATGTTTAGTTTTGCACAGCTCTAGATGCCGGTGTCAAGTGGAGTGGGTGCAATAGAGGTCTGCACGGGCTCGGGCCAAGCCCTCGGGCCTAGGCCCGGCCCGGCCCGGCCCTAATTTGAAAGATGCTTGTCGGGCTTGGGCTGGACTACGTCGGGCTTGGGCCGGGCCCGGGCTTGAAAATTAAGGGAATAAATAACTGAAAATGGATTTTTTAAATTTTTCAGCCAAGTTAGCTGAACATTTATTTTCAATGCTGTCTTATACCAGCATTAGAGGATTTTGAATTTTAGTATGATATATCCTTCAGTTTCCGAGTTACGAAATGTTGAATCCGGATTTTATTATGTTATGCCAAATGCTCTACACGACGAAATTAAAAAATGCCTCTTTTTTAAGGTTCTATTATATTTATCTGATTATAATGTACAAATCTGCCATACAACTGTGTTTTATTAGCCTCAGCTCAAAAGACAATCGTTTTTAAATTTTGTCGCTTGAAATTTCTAATATAAAGTTTTATATAAGCTGCAAGTTTCTTTAGTAACTCAAAAGTGTTCAAAAGAAAAAAAAGTATATGGCAGATTTACTTGTTTGTGTTTTGGAATGATACGAAGAATTGCGTGAAAACTGCATCGTGACATTTTCAAAAAGTGAATATGGTGAAAACATAATTTTGAAAAACCTTAAATTTTAAAATGAAAGACATTGTTATTCTGCATTTTAGGGTACATTATGCAACAAGTATTTGTAATATAAAAACTCAAAACACATTTAGTATTTTAAAGCCATGGAATACAAATGTAATGTTTTGCTAGATTTGTACTAAATTTTAGTGTCACATTCACTTAGGAGGCACAAAATAATGTATCATATTTCTTGGTTACCAATGTTTAAATGCCGAGAATAGCACAATAATTACCGCAGCATTTCTTTACTAGTTAATTAATTAACTAATTAATTATTCTGCTGAAACGTTTCAAATGCTGCTAGTGATGCTAGTGAAAGCACTGAATGAGAGGGTTTGCAACCATATTATTTCTCACTACTCGGCTGCAATTCAATCCATTCCACGTATAAAATCTTACACTCTTATCTCGAACCCAAGGCGTATTTGATTATTTTATACTGCTAGTAACGCATGTTTCCTCCTGCTTTGTAAAGTGTAAACACAGCATCAATGTTTATACTGATACAATTACAGTTTGTTTTGTGGCTGACGCTGTAGTAATGTTACTGCATCATTATTGTTCAGCATTTCTCCAAATTGAAACGTTTATTTTATTATCATGACATGAATCACTATATATATCATATGTACATCAGGGCCATTGCCCATTAGTCAGCATCACCAAGTTGTGACACTTTCATTTTTCATAGCCCTTCTGTCTTACAACCAAGGTATATGTAGAAAAAAATATCTCGTCAGCATTTGATACTGGTAACCAAAGACATTGAAGGGATTATTCGTATAAAAGGTGGTAGCATTCATCAAGTGCGAGTACTGAAAGAAATTTTAGTGCAGCAGGATTAGTTATTCAAGAACGTCGAACTAACCTGAGCAACCAGAGTGTGGATTCCATTCTCTTTCTGCACGACAATTTTGGGTCATTAAACATGGTGAGTCCTTAATCCAATAACTTATAATTAATGTTTACTTTGATTTAAAACATGCACAGGCATGCACATATCCATCGTAGAAATAATTATAACCAGAGACCGGAACTTAGGCGGAATGCCTTTTTAAATGCGTCAAATTTATCTTCAATTTGAAAGTGAATCTGTACGAATTATACCTTTGTGATTGAAATGCCACAGTTTTATATTGCCTTTTGCTGCCTTTTTAATATGTCTATTTTACAAAATATATGCTTTTTGTTGCCTTTATTTCATTATTTATGTATTATTTATTAATTATTAAGCATTTTCTTCAGGTATATTTTATTTCAACAACCGTTAGACCGTGACAATGAAAGTTACTTCGCCGAATATATATTGTTGTCTTTAAGTTGCAGACGACATAGACGTCCCTCATTCAATTCATTATTTTCTTTGCAACAATGAGTGCTGCCGCGCAAATGTATAGATAAAGAAACCATATGGATTATCACGTGTGTTTATTTTAAAATGCAATAATGAGTGTGGGTCTATGATTTTCCTTTAGTTTTCATTGCGACGTTGTAGCTAGCAGCAAGATGCCGAAATTCAATGTTCCTTTACGTACTAAATTACACAGTTATGTTAATACTTTTGGATCCGGCATATTCTGTACCGACGGTAAAGTACTCACATGCAAAATACGCGAGCAGTCAGTGAACTACGAAAAGAAGTATTTTATATCACAACATATCCACACAATCAAAAAGGGCTACAGGCAGAAGATTCCTTTGCTTCCAACAGTAATTGCAACATGGAGTCAAAAGTCCCAGTTTGCATTCGACTTATGTAGCTTGCTTCAGCGCCAGAATCCCTTTCTGGAAATTACAGAATCCTACATTATCACAGTTTTTGGAGAAGTATACTAACCAATCTGTACCTAGCGAGTCAAGTTTGCGAAAATGTTACTTAACCGAATGTTACGATGAAACAATGAAAATAACTAAAGATAAAATGAAAAATAAGATGATCTGGGATATCGACGAATATCGACGAGTCAACTGATACCATAGGTCGTTTCATTGCCAGTTTGCTAATGGACGATTAGATCCTACAGAAGATGAATCAATGAAATCATTCCTGCTTACTACAGAGTGTCTTGAGAAAGTTGACAATCGAACTCTTGCGCAGTTATTCACCAGTTCATTAAATTTGCTGCGGCCTGAAGAGGTTCAATACGACGCCTTACTTTTCATCAGTGACGCTGCATCATATATGAAAAAGGCTGGAATAGCGTTAAAAGTGCTGGTTCCAAACATGCTTCACATGACCTGCGTAGCACATGGCTTTCACAGGGTGTCAGAAGAGATACAATGCTTGTTTCTGGATGTTGGCAAATGACATTTAAGTACATTGTACCAGATGTAACTCTGCCCCCCCCACCCAACCTATCATAACGAGATGGGGGACATGTATCGCGGCAGTACTTCGTTTAAAACTTTGAAATTCTTTAAAATATGACGATCAGTTATTGAATAGTGTAATGTATTATTGGGTTTCTCTTATTGCCTGTTTTAGTATTTATAATTCCTTTTTTCTGTCTATTTTAACTATTTATAATGTCTTTTTGCCTGCCTATTTTAATGATTTATAATGCCTAAACTTCCCACCTCCTACTTTCTGCTATGGCCAATTGCGGATAGCTTACATTGAGTACATTAATATTGTTTTATAATCGTATATTGCCCCGATAAACCCTTAGAAACACACCAATAACCTTTTCTTCAAACTTGGAAAAAAAGGTTATTTCTAAGGCTTTAACGAGCCAATATCATGATCTCAAAACTATGAATGTACTAACGTTATTTATGCAAGTACCCAACATTCGCTAGCGTAAGTATTTGAACACAAATTGGATTTTAGGAAATAATGATGATTAATAATAATAATAATAATAACAATAATAATAATAATAATAATAATAATGTCAATAACTGCAGGATAATTTTCTTTAAAAGAAAATTGCACAATCGGACTCGGGTCGGGCCCGGGCCATGGCCTATACACTATTCTCGGGCTCGGGCCATGGCCTATAGACTATTCTCGGGCTCGGGCCGGGCCCGGGCTTGATTGGTACCGGGCCGGGCCTAAGAAAGTCGGCCCGTGCAGACCTCTAGGGTGCAAGTCCCCCCCACGGCTCACTTAGATACTAATGATCCAATCATCCCCAAGCTATGGAGGTTGGTTGTGTTTAAGGGTGTTCAACTTTGTGGTCGTCATCAGCGCCCTTAAAAAATTAATGGCAATAGCCAAATATAAATTTGAATCAAAAGTAAAATTACTGATAAAGAAAATATATACATAAACATAAAAAACAGTGGCAATAGCCAGATATAAAACAAGGTGATAAATATGTCAAAAAGCATAAAGAGATACCTAATATTTTAAATCCTCCAATTGATACTACACTCCGCTAAAAACTTACTATCAACCGCTGTTTTGTCATCCGTAAGACCTCTGCAAGTCTGGCAGGCAGCTGCAGAGAATCTCAAAGGTGCGCTACAGAGGAACACTAGCAGCATGTGACAGACTGACAAAAGGTTGTCACACAGCGGACATAGAGGGCAGAGTCCCTTTTAAATAAGTAACCATGCAAAAAATTGCAGTAGCCTATTTTCAAACAAGCCGAGCTAACCTCGCGGCAGATATGGGACAGGAAGTTACAGTTTGTCCAGAACGTGGTGACACCCGGGATGCATGAGAGAGGAGAAATTAAGGAGAAGTGACCGGAGTTGTGGGGTACAAGCAAGCGATGCCAGAACTCAGGCAGTCACATACACAAGCAGAGTATGTTTATGTATTATAAACAATTATTGTGAAGTTATCTCGGTGAGAGTAAGTGATACACTAATCCCCACCTCTCCTATTGTGCACGTGAGCATGCCTCTTCTATTGTGCATCTATGCTTCAGGAGTGGGGGAATGTCACGACAATCTGGATAAAGTGCAACTAGTTTATCGGAAATTCTTTCACTTCTCTAAGCTTATTACCGCACAACTGACCACTCTTCGTGCCAGGACGACAGCATCGCTCTCCGCACTTCAAGCCTAAAGTCTTCCGAAGTAACACGTGAGATGGTAATACTGGGTTCTGTAGTTGCCGTCTTTGCTGCCAAATCCGTCATTTCATTCCCCGGCAGATCTACGTGGCCAGGAATCCATGAAACACACCACGTCAACGCCAGAAGCATGTAAAACATGGAAGGCATCCTGGAGACGTACAATAAGATGGGGGTTGTACAGCTCACAAAGGCTCTGAAGTGCACTAAGGGAATAGCTCAAAATCATGCAGTCACTTAATTTACAACGATGCTCCTACAAAATGGCTTGGTAAATTGCATACAGCTCTGCAGTAAAAATTTAAGTAAAATAAGCACATCCATCATAAGCATAAGTACATCCAACACTGCTGCTGCTCTTTGACCCATGGGTGTAAATACATCGATGGTTAGTGTAGCCTGACAAAAATTCTAAAAACCACGTGCTCATGGACTTCCAGTGTACGTTCATCCCAAGGTCTACATGGGGCATGCCAGATAGCCAAGGGGGGTAAAGCTTCTTGTCCTTGGCAAACATCCTAGGCAGCTCCATTGCAGGCTTCATTAGATGTTCCTGGAAATGAAACCCTGCAGGCTTAGGACTAAGGGTGCTTTTCCTATACCGTTCTCTTAGCATGGTGGTGAAAAAAGAAGCAAACGTTGGGTGCTTAGGCGTACATCTAAGCGCACAATCATAATTTGCCAAGAGAATCTCATGCCGATATTGCAGAGGAGGTTCTGTGCACTCGACATAAAGGCTCACGAGTGGGTTTGTTGGAAAAGTTCCTATTGACATGTGGATGCCCCTATTGTGGACTGCGTCTAATCTTCTCAGCACAGATGGTCGTGCTGACGAATGAACAATACACTCATAGTCTAATTTAGATCAGACTAGTGCGCGATACATTTGCAACAAAATTGTCCGATCCGCTCCCCCCAATTTGCCATTTAGTACTCGCATGATATTTAGGGAACGGTCACATTGTGCTCTTAGCTGTGCAATATGCGACGACCAACTAAGCTTCCTGTCCAGGATCAAACTGAGGAAGCGCGTCTCATCTGTAAAGGGAAGTAAATCTGGACCGAAACGGAGCGAAGGTGGTAATCGTCTCCTACGACGCCAGAAATTAATGCGGATTGACTTCTCAGTTCAGAAACGGAAGCCGTTTTTGACGCTCCATTCTCTAAGGTTGTCCAAACATTGCTGCAGGCACCATTGTAAGAATGCCGTGTGCTGAGAAGTGCAATAGACAGCGAAGTTGTCTACGAATAGGCATGACAAAATTCCAGGTGGAACACACTTCCAGATGGAGTTAATTGCTATAGCAAAGAGCGTGACACTTAGTACTGAACCCTGAGGTACGCTCTCCTCCTGAACAAAAGAATTACAAAAAACCGAGCCAAGCTGCCCCTTACTCGGAAAAAGCGGTCTTTCGTAAACTCCTGAATGAACAGCAGTAGGCGTCCACATATGTTCCACGTATACAGGGAATGTAGAATCCCTGCTCGCCAGCACGTATCATAAGCCTTCTTGGGATCGAAAAATATGCCAACGGTTTGATAGTTCTTCATAAATCTGTCCATTATCTGTGTCGATATTGACACAAGATGGTCTACAGTTGAACGGCATCGTCAAAATCCACACTGGATGTTAGTCACTAGGTTACGACTTTCTAACCACCATAATCGTCCATTGATCATGCGTTCCATCACCTTGCAAATGCACCTGGTGAGGGAAATAGGACGATAGCTGGAGGGAAGATGATGGTCCTTTCTAGCCTTCAAGATGGGAATAACGGTAGCCTCCTGCCAATTTTCTGGGAGTATACTGTCAACCCAAACAGGATTATAGACCTCGAGCAGGAATGCCTTACCTTCAGGAGAGAGCTGTTGTAACATTTGTACATGAATACTGTACAGTACTGGTGCTGATAATCGCGAAGATATAAGAGAATGCTCTAACTCCGCCATGGTGAAAAGGCAATTGTAATCTTCTATAAAATATGATTTGAAACTTTCCTGGTGACAAACATATTCAAGATGTTCTCGGGCTTCTAGCCAGGTGTAGTGATGCAGAGCCATCGACGTTTCAGGAGTGTACCTCTGTCCCATCATCAGGATGATGAATGACTTTTTTTTTTTTTTTTTTTTTTTTTTTGTTAAAGGGGAGACAGAAAGAGAGTTGGACGGGAGAAAGAGTTGGCTTATTACGCCAGGGAGGGAAAAGGGTAATGGGATGGAGTTTTCTCGGGGGGGATAAGGGAGAAGTGTAGCGTAGGTGGGGAGGTACCGCCGAAGCACCCTCGCAGTGCGTTGGGTTACAGCCGGTAAAATTACCGGCATCGCTTAAGGATTTCCGGGTGACAGTCATGAACAAGTCCTGACTGTCACACACGGGAAGTGGACGTGGGAAATAGATGGAGGAGTAAGGATTTATTTTATTACGGGGGAGGCGGCGTTGACGTAGGCAAAGGCAGCTCAGACGGCGATGTCGAGAAGCGAAGTTCTCAATGTTGAGAGGTGTTGAACAGCTGTTGGTTGCGCTTCCTGGCGAGAACCGCGTCACATTCCATGACCTCACATAGCTGGCTACATGGTGCAGTCCCATGGTCGTAGGGGTTGGCCCAATGTACTTCAGTTGTGTCTTGTTCGTAGTCTAGTTGCTGTGTTGCGTAGTGTTGCTGTGTTGCGGTGTTGCGTAGTGTTGCTGCGTTGCGTTGTCTTGCGGTGTTGGGTAGAGTTGCTGGTTGTAGTGCGTCTTAGGTCCGTAGTAGTCCCTCGGGTGATGGTATGTTTGTCGTTGAGTTGGTCGAGGAGGCACGTTGTCGAGATTTGCTATTGCCGGTGGAGATTTTTCTGTCTGAGTAGTAGCGGCGCAGGTTGTTGTGTTTCTCGTCCTTTCCAGTCTGTGAACGGTGTCGTTGAAGGAAGTTGTGATGTCCTTGAAGGCGTCTCGTAAGTTGTAGTATAAGCCGCAGAGTTCTTCAAATAATGTATTTGCTTTCTTTAGCTCTTCAGTGTGGTGAAGTAAGTTACGTTCGATGTTTTTCAGTCTTTTGTTGCTTGTCCGTCGAAGTGAGTTCGTCTTGAGGCTGCATTTCTTGACGTCTTTGTGTAGAGTTGCTATAGTAGTCGCTGATGTTTTGCGTATTTCTTTCACTGAGTTGTGGACGTCCTTTAGATGTTCTTGTGTAGCGTTGGTGTCTTTGTGAGCTACGTTGTTAGCGATGGAAGTAACGACGGAGTTGAGCTGCTGTAGAGTTCCTTCCATTCCGCCCAGGCGATGGTTGAGACTTCGAACTGCCAGACGAAGATCCTCCAACTCTTGTCTGGGCAGAGATGGTCCAACGGTGGCTGCAGCGTACAATGTGGAATCCTGTTGAGTTGGTGCTGTAAGAGTGTTGACTGGTGGAGGTCTGCGATGTGGCTGAGAAGCTGCGCTGACTGGTTCTGGTTGTCTGCTGAGTGCCCGAGGATAGAAGGGGCACTGTGCTTGCCCTGTATAATGGCCTAAGCCATTGCAGGTGGCACAGTACCGGCGTCGCCTACGCAAGTCGTGCGCGGTACACCATTGTGTGAGGCGACGGGCCCCACAGTAGTGGCACCTTGGTGTTGCGGTGCAGGATGTGGCGTCGTGTCCAAACCGGCAACAGCGCCGGCAGGGCACATGACGAGTGGCTCGGCTGGGCTCTGCTAGAAGACGCCTCCCAAGTAGGAAAAGTCCTCCACTCAAAGCTGCCTCGCTATCCCTGGTGTCAGCAAAAACGACTCGCACGAGGGTTGACGGTCCATGGTTGGTGATGATGCGAGTGGCCCTCAAAACAGACGACCACTCGTGCTGCGCTGCTGTTAAGACATGCCTTTCCGGTATGTCTCTGGGGATCCCATGGAAGACAACACTGCTTCCAGGATAGGGAGCAGTTGATGTTGTCAGCGTTGTATGTTGTTGAGTAGTCTCCTGTTGTGTTGGAGCTGAAGGTGATGTTGAGGTCTCAGGGATCGGCACTCTCACTGCATCTCCCCGAGGTGTCTCGGTGACGGCGGATTGTGTTGTTGCATGTTGAGGTGGTGTTGAGGTCTCCGGGGCCGGCACTCTCACTGCCTCCCCAAGCGGTGCCTCGGTGACGGTGGATTGTGCTGTCGCAGGTTGCCGTGGCGTTGAGGTCTCCGGGG